>JBBPBX010072567.1:0-18035 GCA_038048925.1 Garcialebias charrua
ACAGCTTGTCACGCTGCAGTGGTCAAGTTAAATGTTAACGCTTCTTCTTCTTTCGGCTTTTCCCTTTTCAGGGGTCGCCACAGCGAGTCATCCTCCTCCACCTCACTCTGTCCTCTGCATCCTCTGTCCTCACTCCAACTACCTCCATGTCCTCTCTAACTGCATCCATATATCTCCTCTTTGTCTTTTTCCTGCAGCTGCATTTCTAACATCCTTCTACCAATATACCCACTGTCCCTCCTCTGGACATGTCCAAACCACTGTCCCTCCTCTGGACATGTCCAAACCACTGTCCCTCCTCTGGACATGTCCAAACCACTGTCCCTCCTCTGGACATGTCCAAACCACTGTCCCTCCTCTGGACATGTCCAAACCACTGTCCCTCCTCTGGACATGTCCAAACCACTGTCCCTCCTCTGGACATGTCCAAACCACTGTCCCTCCTCTGGACATGTCCAAACCACTGTCCCTCCTCTGGACATGTCCAAACCACTGTCCCTCCTCTGGACATGTCCAAACCACTGTCCCTCCTCTGGACATGTCCAAACCACTGTCCCTCCTCTGGACATGTCCAAACCACTGTCCCTCCTCTGGACATGTCCAAACCACTGTCCCTCCTCTGGACATGTCCAAACCACTGTCCCTCCTCTGGACATGTCCAAACCACTGTCCCTCCTCTGGACATGTCCAAACCACTGTCCCTCCTCTGGACATGTCCAAACCACTGTCCCTCCTCTGGACATGTCCAAACCACTGTCCCTCCTCTGGACATGTCCAAACCACTGTCCCTCCTCTGGACATGTCCAAACCACTGTCCCTCCTCTGGACATGTCCAAACCACTGTCCCTCCTCTGGACATGTCCAAACCACTGTCCCTCCTCTGGACATGTCCAAACCACTGTCCCTCCTCTGGACATGTCCAAACCACTGTCCCTCCTCTGGACATGTCCAAACCACTGTCCCTCCTCTGGACATGTCCAAACCACTGTCCCTCCTCTGGACATGTCCAAACCACTGTCCCTCCTCTGGACATGTCCAAACCACTGTCCCTCCTCTGGACATGTCCAAACCACTGTCCCTCCTCTGGACATGTCCAAACCACTGTCCCTCCTCTGGACATGTCCAAACCACTGTCCCTCCTCTGGACATGTCCAAACCACTGTCCCTCCTCTGGACATGTCCAAACCACTGTCCCTCCTCTGGACATGTCCAAACCACTGTCCCTCCTCTGGACATGTCCAAACCACTGTCCCTCCTCTGGACATGTCCAAACCACTGTCCCTCCTCTGGACATGTCCAAACCACTGTCCCTCCTCTGGACATGTCCAAACCACTGTCCCTCCTCTGGACATGTCCAAACCACTGTCCCTCCTCTGGACATGTCCAAACCACTGTCCCTCCTCTGGACATGTCCAAACCACTGTCCCTCCTCTGGACATGTCCAAACCACTGTCCCTCCTCTGGACATGTCCAAACCACTGTCCCTCCTCTGGACATGTCCAAACCACTGTCCCTCCTCTGGACATGTCCAAACCACTGTCCCTCCTCTGGACATGTCCAAACCACTGTCCCTCCTCTGGACATGTCCAAACCACTGTCCCTCCTCTGGACATGTCCAAACCACTGTCCCTCCTCTGGACATGTCCAAACCACTGTCCCTCCTCTGGACATGTCCAAACCACTGTCCCTCCTCTGGACATGTCCAAACCACTGTCCCTCCTCTGGACATGTCCAAACCACTGTCCCTCCTCTGGACATGTCCAAACCACTGTCCCTCCTCTGGACATGTCCAAACCACTGTCCCTCCTCTGGACATGTCTAAACCACTGTCCCTCCTCTGGACATGTCTAAACCACTGTCCCTCCTCTGGACATGTCCAAACCACTGTCCCTCCTCTGGACATGTCCAAACCACTGTCCCTCCTCTGGACATGTCCAAACCACTGTCCCTCCTCTGGACATGTCCAAACCACTGTCCCTCCTCTGGACATGTCCAAACCACTGTCCCTCCTCTGGACATGTCCAAACCACTGTCCCTCCTAAACCACTGTCCCTCCTCTGGACATGTCTAAACCACTGTCCCTCCTCTGGACATGTCTAAACCACTGTCCCTCCTCTGGACATGTCCAAACCACTGTCCCTCCTAAACCACTGTCCCCCCTCTGGACATGTCCAAACCACTGTCCCTCCTCTGGACATGTCCAAACCACTTATTTTACTAAATAACCACTCAAAACACCCACAAGTGATGCATAGATATTGTTCACCCGCTTCGGATGTTATCAGTCCATTCTATGGGCGCTATCATCTGTTATCATCCTCATTCAATGCGGTCAAAAGGCCCATCTTCTACCTCTTACGAGGTTTAAAGGTACGTTATCACCCTTACAATGAATGACAACATGCTCCGTCTTTAGCTACGTGGTTAGGTTTCGATTACGTTCTTTTAAACATGTTAAGAGGTACGTTGGACATTTTCTCCGATAGACTATGGGGATGATAATAATAATAATAATAATAATGAATTCAATTTATAACGCACTTTTCATTAACGAAAATCTCAAAGTGCTAACTGTGATAACAGTTGATAGCGCCCATTGTATGGACTGACAACATCCGAATCCGCTCTATTGTTGCTAGTTTATAAAAATGTTGATCAAGTTTGCTACAACGTGTCACGCTGTGGCGACGTCGTCACGCTACGTGAGTTTACATTTTTCTTCGTCTCATCTTCGTCACGTTCGACTCTAAATAACCGCTCAAACCACTCAAAACTCATGCACAGATAGTTGCTAATTTATATAAATGTTGATAAAGTTTGCTACAACATTCACACAGCGTGTCACGTTACACACGCTAACATTTACTTCAATGTCCTCAAAGCAAAAAAAATAAAAAATAAATTTAAATTAATTCTTACCTCTGTGCAGTCAATACCTCCGTCCACGTGCTGCAAAATCCACGGTTTAAACTTTTAAACTTTTAAAATCTCCGCTCACCTCAGGCCGTCATACTGCAGAAAGGAAGCCATTACGTCTCTACACGTGTCAGCTCGAGGGGTTTAACTTTTAAAACCTCGGCTGAGGCCCCGCCCACAACAGGGAGCAGAGGAGGGGCGTTGCAGTTTGGCGCGCTGTGTGTCAGTGAGCCACACACACGGCTTCAATAAATGCAACCGATACACAAAAACATACACACCACACACAAATACCCTGGGAGGTGCGTAGCCAGCCAATTTTATAAATGTAAATAACTTTTTATTAAAACAATTTTAAGTGTTAAAGCACACTCCAACTCATCCAGGCAGCCTATTAGCCACAAGTTACGCTGATATTGATGAGAAAAAACAATGTTTACATATTAATATATTTGGATACAATCTGTGTTTTATCCAGACATTGGCAAAGGCTGGCTAATACCAAATGTCCCGATAATGTCGGTACGTAGTCTGGCGCATAGGCGGGCCAATACGCTTGCACCAACGCACACACACACACACACACACACACACACACACACACACACACACACACACACACACACTCCGGTATATATATATGGGCCCCCCAAGATGACTCAAGCCCAGGGGCCCCCATCCTCCTAAATCCGGCCCTGGGAATAGGTCTATGGAATGGTTTAGAAAACGATATCAAAGTTGCAAAAACAATGACTTTGTTTAAAAAAATGAATACATTTAGGTTTCTGGAAAAATATGTATAAATTGGTTTGTTTCAAATTTTATGAATGGTAACATATGATGAGTTATTTGTGTATTTTTTTGTTTGGATCATTGTTGTTTGAATTGACTGTTTGAATAAATTTTGTTAAAAAGGGGACAGACATGATACGATTTTATCTTCTTCTGCTTCCATTCATTTCATGTAATGTTTGAAATTTTATTTACGTGGAATTGTAAATAGTTTTTTTGTGTTCTTTTAAATTTTAAATTAATAAAGAATCTAAAAAAAAAACTTTTCCTCCTCCCCTTATTCTAACTGCAGAATAGAGGCGGCTGAATGTGCTCTGCCCTGTTAGGGCCCTGAGCGCCTACATGGATAGAACCAACAGTTGTCGAAAAACAAACCAGTTGTTTGTGTGTTTTGCTACTCCTGCTGCTGACAGAGTCCTGTCAAAACAGTGCCTCTCACACTGGGTGACTGAGGCCATTAAGAGGGCATACAGCAACAAAGGTCAGCAAGTGCCCTCTGGGGTACATGCTCACGCCACCAGAGGCCTAGCCACTTCTTGGACCCTATTCAGAGGTGTTCCAGTAGCAGATATATGTGCAGCTGCTAACTGGACATCATCAAACACGTTTGTAAAACACTACAGCTTAGATGCCACTGCATGTGACGTAACTCAAGCTGTTCTCTCTACCACATAGTAATGAGCAGCTGGCGCCTGTAGTCTAAGGCATAAGTTCCCACAAGCATGCATTTCCATAGCATATCCAAGGCGTGATTGAATTACGTTCCCAGAGTCATATGTTACACTGAGTGGACTGACTGATAAGGGAACTGAAAGTTATGCACCATAACTCATGTTCCCTGAAGGAAGGGAACGAGGTGCAACACATGTTTGCCCTTTCAATGCCCAAGCTCGGTGAAGTGCACTTGGAGGATGAAGGTGGGGCGTCAGCCCCTTTTATGCAAAGAGGGTAGGGCCTCTTGCTAATGCTGATGCCCACCTGCCTTAAAAGGCGTGATTGTATTACTTCAGGTGAACCACGTGGCGGCGCAATTCCCATAGTCATATGTTGCACCTCGTATTGTATTGTTGTCATGACCCAATCATTTGGTAGACATGCCTCCCAAGTCTGCGCATGCTCGCTGAGCCTGGATGACATGTTGAATTGTTGCTCCTCGTGTTTCAGTGCTGAAGGGGTGACTTTTGACCCCTCTCGCGCTTTTTTGAGCAGGCTGCTCGGCCCAAAAGAAGATATTGCGAGATCAGGCCGACTCTGGCGGACCTTGTGTATCTTGCTGTGGTTCATAGTTTGACCATGCGGTCTGGGTTTTATAAAAATGGGACTCGAGTCAAGAACCAGGGCAGTCTGTGCTTTGGTACTTTTATTTTTGTACATGTTTGAAACAGTGTCTGTTTTGTTTACATATACAGTAGGCGAGCCATGTTTGGTGCGCACACACATGTCACCAGCTCCTCGTAGTTTTTTACAAGCAGAGACTGGGACCAGAAAGTTAGGTTCTCGTACCTCGTGGATGGGCAAACCTGTAAAATTATCAGTTCGTCCTGGCTCATCAGGTCCGAAACTGGTTTCCGTAGGAGGAGGTGGAAGCAGCACTCGGACGGTACTAAGAAGCCTCACAGTCCCTAGCAGGTCTCTTTCGTGGGAGACCACGCGAGTTTTCCTTTGGTGGGGCAATTTTTTTCCTTGGCAAACCCTCGCGGAGGGCTTCCGCTTGTTTGCGTCTTTGTTCCAACCTTGCCTGGACATGTTCCAGGGCTCCCCCAAAGAGTCCCGTCGACTCGATCGGGTGCTGTAGGAAAGTGGACCTCTGGTTCTCCGGGAGGTCCGACAGTGTTAGCCAAAGATGGCGCTGGGCGACAACTATTTCTGCCATTGCTTTGCCCTGGGAAATAGCTACTGTCCCCATCATGCTGAGCACGAGGTCAGAGGCACGGCGGGCCTCCTCTATGGCCTCAGTTGCGGCCTGTTCGTCCTTTGTTACCTGGATATCCTGTAGTTTTTCTGCCAGGTATGCCTGCACCATGCTCGACGCATTCATTGCGCGAGCCGCGAGGCCTTGGGCCTTGTAGCACTTCTCGAGTTGTTTCTCCGAAGCGCGGCAGGCCCTCTTGAGTACGCTGGTTTCATCCCCGTGGCTGTGGGGGCCAGGTGAGCCGCCAGAGACTCCTCTATCGGGGATGCGCTGGCAAGGCCCAGAGCCTCCATTCCCGCGACATCCAAGAGTCGGGACAATGGCAACATGATGGGAGCCCTGGGTTCCGCCCAGGAGCGTTTGAGTTCCATGAGAAAGTCCGGAAAAATTGGCATTTTTTGCGACGTTGTCAGTTGCTTCACATAGAAGTAGCTTCCCGCCAGCCTCGTAGCCTATTGGCGAGGCGTCGGGTCTGGCCACGTGACCTGTAGGGCGTCAGCGGCCCTATGGCACAGGTCGAACAGAGCAGGTACAGACAAGTCCGGTTCCGGAAGGTTCTGCGCCAGGTTCTGGGAGGAATGAACAATTTATCCCTTGTCAACGTATTCGGCATCAATGTCGGACACTTCTGGCGTCGAGTCCTCGACGGCAAGTGAGGAGACCGACGCATTGTCCTCTCCGACTCGGCCATTGCACTCCAAGTCCACGTTTTTGGGCTCCGGTTCGGGAGCAAGCAGGTTAGTGCGACGTGCGACCTTCATCGCCTAGTCCTTGCCATAGATTTGGCCAACGTGTCTGTGCGGCGTTTCCTCACTGTGGCCGTCATTTGACGACAGTGGGGGCAGGAGTCGGGGGCTTCCAGCGCTTTCCTCGCGTGTAGGATCCCTAGGCAGACAGGACAGGCCTCGTGGGTGTCCGTCGCCGAGAGGGAGTAGCCGCATCCATTGGGGCATGGGCGTGAGCGAGGAGTCGTCGTCCTGGTTTTCTCCTTCTTTGTCCTCCGCTTTCCCTTCTCGGGAGCCATGTCCGGAGACGAGAAGAGTAGAAGTTGGTCCTAGTTTCTTTTTGTTCGAATCCGTCTTCTCCATCGTCTTGCTTTCGCTGGTAGACTGCTAGAGATTAGCAGAAGGTTGTGACGCAGTTAGCGCCGTCAAGCGAAGCTGCGGAAGAGAAGAAAAACTTTGGGTAAGTAGAAAAAAACTGGACTAGCTTTCGCCAGCCCAGCAGTACGCAGGAACATTTTATCTGTACGCTCAGTGTAGGGAGCAAGCTCACCTCAGTCAAGCAACGCAACAACAGAGAAATCCCGCGATGTTCAGGTGTTTAAGCGAGGTGAAGGGCGAAAAAGAGAAAGATGGACTGGTGTCGGTCGCTTAAATGCACAGAGGGCGGGGCCTCTGGCGCGACGCTGATGCCCATGCCGTAAAGGCGTGAATGTATTCCTTCAGGTAATCGCGCAGGGGCGCAATTCCCATAGCAAGTATGTTGCACTGAGAGACCAAACTGAAAGGGAACTAACAACTTGTGTATGCTGACCTGCATCAAGAGTGAGTCATATACCTATGAATCAGTTGATTTTCAAAATAAAACAATTTTTTTCTTATTCTGTATCGTCCGGTACTAATTGACCCACAGCCAGATAACCTAGGGGTTGCGGACCCCTGCTGTACTCTATGAAATGTCATCCGGTGGCTGATTCTTGTCTAATAATAATAATAATAATAATCCGCTCATTCTCAATCAGTTCATCTGGACAGTTTCTTTTTATGGGTCAATAATAATAATGAATTCTATTTTTTTTTTTTTTTTTTCTTTTTTTTTTCCCATTTATAGATGGCCTCCCTTCACACCTTATAGCCATCCTCTCACTCCAATATGTATTTTTTTTTTTAATAGAGAGAAAGAAAGAAAAGAGAAAGTGAGACAACAAAACAACAATTGTCCACAGAAAGAGCACAAGGCAAACACACCAAACCTCCGTCCACAATCCTGCAAAGCACATGACAGAACACAACAACGAAACATACAAGCATAAAGACTGATAATATTCATGACCTTGCAAAAGATTTCTATAAATACACATACCCATACCTACAAATATATATACAATATACATACATATATATTTATATTCATTTATATACCCATCTACATACATCTACTATACATCCCTGCATCCATTTGTGTGTGGTTGTGAGCATGCATAAGTGAATAAGGTTCCTCCAATAGAACATTTAGTAGCGACTGTGAAGCATCAGAGACCCGTCCCCCCAAAGCCCGAGACAGACGAAGGGGCGATCAAAGCCCAAGACCCCAGGAAGGACCCCGAGCCCAGAGTCCCCAGGACCACCCGAACAGGACGAGCCACTCGTCCACTCCCCAGATCCGACCAGTGGAAGAACCGGACGAACCCCACCAGGGACCACACACAATGACCCCCCGGGGTCAACAGCGACAATACACAGGCCCCCGCCGGAGCCCGCTGCACCGACGTAGCCCCAGGGCCGGTCACCGAGGCTCGGGCACCGGGGACGCCCATCCCTCAGGTCCAGACCTGACAGGACCAGAGGACCCGAGCCCCACCAGGCAGCCACCAGGCCGAGCTGACAAACGCCCAAGCGCCCAGCCCCAGATAGTGAGGGCCCCAAGCACGCCCGCAGGCAGAGGAACACCCACCAGGGGGCCACGTGGCAGGAGCGCGACACTGGGTAGCCTCAGAAGTATCAGAGAGGGGGCAGTCCAAGTCCCAGCCTGACACTTAAACATTCATACACAGACACACTCATTCAGACCCACCCTCATCCTCACCCTCAGTCACAGAAAGACAAACAATAACGACACGCTCCATTCATAATCCCGATGCACACTCTATACCCCCTAGGTCCAAGACATGTACCTGCTCCCTACATGGGGCAGCCCACATCCAAACCCAGGAGGTAGACCCATTCATTCTGGGGTGGAGAGCAGCAGACGTCCCAAGATCCGGCACACCCCGCGCCCCGCCGACAGGACAGGACACCCGAGTCCAAGCAGCCCCAGAGGGAGCGCACTGCCAGCCCCGCCCACGGCGAACCCGCAGGCCCCGAACCCCCCCACACCCCAGCACAACCCCTGACGGCCCACCCCCAGAATGTCCGCAAGGCAACCAGGGGGTAAGAGAAAAATAAATAAATAATATATAAATAAATACATAAATAAATAAAATTGAAATTAACAAATCAAGACCCCGACACACACACCCCCGCCCCCAAATGTACTGTTGGTGAGTGTTGTTGTAAAGTGTATTTAAAAGGGAAAGAGAAGGAGCAAAGGCTAGCATTATACCAGTTTCCCCTCCACTCCAACTCTAACCCAGGCCCTAATTGTCTAGATGCATAATGTTGAGTGAGCATAGGCATGGGGGCGAGATTGATGTCATCCCGCCACCCATAGCCATAGTGCTCACTCCATTCCCTATATGTGACTTTTATGAAGATGTTTATGAATGAATGTCTAAAGTGTATATAAAATTGAGTCCCAGGTGCTCTTAACAACAGAGATGTAAAACCATTGCAGCACACCCGAGACCCAAATTCCCTACATGTATTAATTTAAGATGAAGAGGGCGGAGGTGCGTGTTGAGGGATGGGGAGAAAAATATCTGCAGGAACAGTGCTCCCACAGCGAGTCAGCTCCCCCGCTGACCCTGCTTACCCCCCCAGCTCGCCAAGGTCCACCCAAGGAGTGAGGTAAGGAAACACCTCTCCGACCGCCAGGACATTGAGCCAAGACCAGAGAGGGACACGGCCCCGAGGGTCGCCAACAGCAGAACCAACAGCCCACACCCACCAGGGCCGCCACGACCCCTGCGAACCGCAGTCAGCCCGCCGTCCAAGAGGACACAAAATCCCACATGGACGGCACGGCCAAGAGCGCCCGCCCAACCGTCGACAGAGCCAGGAAGCACCAAGAACAGGCCCCAACCGGGGTCCGCACACCGGCCAAGTATAGTCCAAGACCATCATCAAGGACATCCACTTAACACTAGAAGTCCCAGAGAAGGGTCATTCAGCATTTCTACCTTTGGAACCCAGAGACGGGTCGAGTGACCCGAAGGATTTTAGCTAACATCCTATAATGAGCTGTTAACAGGCGCTTTTGTTTTGTAAATAAGGCCATTACTGGCGCACCACAGGAGGGGGCACACTAATTTGAAGGCTGCGCTTTTTTGCGCAAGTGAACTTGGCTTCTAAATCCCCCGGTCCCTTTCAGTGGGCTACATATGTTGGTCCGTCACTTGACCTCAGGTCATGTGACCTATGTTGGTCCGTCAGTTGACTTCATGTTGTGTGACCTGTGCTGGTCCGTCACTTGACCTTAGGTCATGTGACCTGTGTTGGTCCGTCACTTGACCTCAGGTCATGTGACCTGTGTTGGTCCGTCAGTTCACCTCAGGTCATGTGACCTGTGTCAGTCCGTCACTTGACCTCAGGTCTTGTGACCTGTGTCGGTCAGTCAGTTGACCTCAGGTCATGTGACCTGTGTCGGTCCATCAGTTGACCTCAGGTCATGTGACCTGTGTCGGTACGTCAGTTGACCTCATGCCGTGTGACCTGTGTCGGTCCGTCAGTTGACCTCATGTCGAGTGACCAGTGTCGGTCCATCAGTTGACTTCATGTCGTGTGACCTATGTCGGTCCGTCAGTTGACCTCAGGTCATGTGACCTGTGTCGGTCAGTCAGTTGACCTCAGGTCATGTGACCTGTGTCGGTCCGTCAGTTGACCTCAGGTCATGTGACCTGTGTCGGTACGTCAGTTGACCTCATGCCGTGTGACCTGTGTCGGTCCGTCAGTTGAACTCATGTCGAGTGACCAGTGTCGTTCCATCAGTTGACTTCATGTTGTGTGACCTATGTCGGTCCGTCAGTTGACCTCAGGTCATGTGACCTGTGTCGGTCAGTCAGTTGACCTCAGGTCATGTGACCTGTGTCGGTCCGTCAGTTGACCTAAGGTCGTGTGACCTGTGTCGGTAGTCAGTTGACCTAGCGTGTGACCTGTGTCGGTTGTCAGTTGACCTCATGCCGTGTGACCTGTGTCGGTCCGTCAGTTACCTCAGGTCATGTGACCTGTGTCAGTCCGTCACTTGACCTCAGGTCTTGTGACCTGTGTCGGTCAGTCACTTGACCTCAGGTCTTGTGACCTGTGTCGGTCAGTCAGTTGACCTCAGGTCATGTGACCTGTGTCGGTCAGTCAGTTGACCTCAGGTCATGTGACCTGTGTCGGTCCATCAGTTGACCTCAGGTCATGTGACCTGTGTCGGTACGTCAGTTGACCTCATGCCGTGTGACCTGTGTCGGTCCGTCAGTTGACCTCATGTCGAGTGACCAGTGTCGGTCCATCAGTTGACTTCATGTCGTGTGACCTATGTCGGTCCGTCAGTTGACCTCAGGTCATGTGACCTGTGTCGGTCCGTCAGTTGACCTCAGGTCATGTGACCTGTGTCGGTCAGTCAGTTGACCTCAGGTCATGTGACCTGTGTCGGTCCGTCAGTTGACCTCATGTCGTGTGACCTATGTCGGTCCGTCAGTTGACTTCATGTCATGTGACCTGTGTCTGTCCGTCAGGTGACAGACAACAATAGGTCAAGCATGTTTTAGAACACAGCAATGGGCCACCTGCATGTGCCGGCACGCACCGTATATACAAGTGCCAAGGACAAGGAGAGAGACAGTACTTGTAAGCAAAATAATTTATTTGACAGAACATCAAAGTTACAGGATAGTCAGCACAGCAGAATGAGACAATTTTATGCATAAAACTGTTCTGGAGCAGACAAAGCTTTCCGTTCAGTGGATATCCCAAAATGTTCAACTGTGAGATAACTTCAGGGTCTGTTATGTGTGAATTCAGGTCAGGGCCTCTCTTCTGACTAAGGGGGGAAGTGCAAGCAGAGTCTTACTTACCTGGTGGAAACATTGGAATGCAGTTTGTGCAGTCTGGTGTGGTGGGGGTGTCTGAGTTGTGTGCACGCATATTTATAACAAAAGGCAGTTAATGGCCCACTAATGTGGACCCACTAATGGTTGGTTTGGACTAAGGGTCTTTTGACCCTCTTTCAGGACTTCTGGGGGGAGGTCGAAAATCCTGGGACTTCTAGTGTTAATCCCCACCCCAGAAGAAATACTATACCCACCCTTCATATTAACAACTTTCAGAACACATAACACATTAGACACCCAGGCTGGGTTTGCCCGCCCCCTCCCATTGGCCACCAGTCACGCCCCCAGACACCCACCCCCCAGCATATGAACCCCAACCCACCAGCGAGCCGAGAGCCCCCGGCCAGAGCCGGGCACCAGAGCGCCAGCCAGCCCATAGCCCGGCGACCCGCCCGCCAGAGCCCAAGACCCCCGACCCCCACCAGGCCCAAGCCCGGGGACGACACGCCCCCAGAGTCCCAAGCCCCCGGCACCCACCCCGAAACCACCCCAGCACAGCCGGGTCACCGACCGGCGACCCATGACCGCCGCCACCGACCACCCGAGGGCCCGCATGCCGCCCCCAGTAGATATCCCCCAGAACCCCCCCGGTCCTCCCCAGGTCGAAGACAAGGTCCTCCCCGCCCAAGCAGCCCTAACCCCCCGGCGCCCCAAACCCCAACCTCCCCCCCCTCCAGTCCCAATGCCCCACAAGGCCACATCCCAGACCCCCCACCCTCACTACGTAACGGAGCCGATCAAAGAATGCCAAATAGGTTGATCCAATGTGTCGGCAGATGCTGTTTCAAGACTAATATGATCTAACAGAAGATTTTTATACTGATTAATGCTAAGATTATTTTTATTTTTCCAATTTACGAGTATGGTTTTCTTTGCGATGCATAAGGCAGTGAAAAGCATATAGGATGTATTTTTTTCTAGTATAACATCTTCAAAGATACCCAATAAGCAAACAGATGGAGAGAGTGGGATATTAATTTTCAAACATTTAGACAAGTCTTCACATACCTGTACCCAGAACCTCTGAACGGGTGGACAGAACCAGAGCGCGTGAATATAATCATCAGGTGTATTACTTATGCACTGTGAGCACTTGTTAGATGGTATAAAGCCCATCTTAAACATTCGCTGCCCTGTATAATGTACTCTATAGAGAACCTTATATTGTATTAATTGTAAATTGGAGATTCTAGTCAATTTAAAAGTATTTGAACATACTTGAGACCAAATTTTTTGTTCAAAGTTGATTGATAAATCTGACTCCCATTTTTCAACAGGTAGTGCTATCGAGTCATCGATCCTAGACAATTTTTTGTATATTTTAGATAATAATTTGGGTGGTTGAAAATTAATAAACTCTAACACACATGTTGGTGTTTCCAACAATGTTTTATTAAGCTTAAATTTCTTTTTTACAATTGACTTAATTTGTTGGTATTGTAGGAAATATTTATTATCAATGTCATATTGTATTATTAATTTATTAAATGGAATAAAGTCTATACCCTCAAATATGTGTTCTAGACATTCAATACCTTTCATTCTCCAACCTGGGAAATTTAACATATTATTTTCTTGTTGAATGTCAGGATTGTTCCAGAGAGGTGTATGTCTACATGGGAGTAGTGAAGACTTTGTCATTTTCAGATACTCCCACCATGCTGTCAGAGATGATCTAATATTGATGTTCTTAAAGCAGACATGTCTTTTTAAATCTGTACTGATAAATGGTAGATCTGAAATCCTAATATTATTACATAAAGTTTGTTCTATATCTATCCAAGTTTCATCTAGTGCATTTGGTTTTAACCACTTTGATATATATTGTAACCTGTTTGCTAAATAGTAGTAATAAAAGTTTGGAAGTTCTAATCCTCCGGTATCTTTAGATTTTTGTAATGTTTTTAAACTAATACGCGGAGTTTTATTGTTCCAAAGGAATTTAGATATCGAAGAGTCCAGGGACTTAAACCATTCATTTGAAGGTTTATTTGGAATCATTGAGAATAAATAATTTATTCTCGGCAGCACCATCATTTTTACTGAGGCAACTCTTCCCATAAGTGATATGGGTAGAGATCTCCATCTAGTAAGATCGTCTTCAATTTTCTTTAATAGTGGGATATGATTTAATTTTATTAAATCCTCCAATTTAGGAGAGATATTAACACCTAAATATTTAATATTACCTGATTGTAGTCTTTCATTAAGAGAATTATTAAACACACAATTTATCGGAAGCACTGTAGATTTTGTCCAGTTTATAGAATAATCAGAAACTTTTGAAAATGAGTTGATTAACTTGATAACATTAGATATTGAGTTTCCTGAGTTCTCAAGAAAAAGCAAAACATCATCAGCATAAAGACTAATTTTATGTTCTATGTTTCTACCCTTTATTCCTTTAATATCAGCACTTTGCCTTATTGCTGCTGCTAAAGGTTCAATAAAAATAGCAAATAATGCTGGTGAAAGTGGGCAACCTTGCCTGGTGCCCCTCTGTAAACAGAAGCTTGAAGATAATTGATTATTTGTCCTGACGCACGCTGTTGGTGAACTATATAATATTTTTAACCAGTTAATGAAGTAATTCCCAAAACCAAATTTATTTAAGGTAGCAAATAAAAAATTCCAATTTACTCTATCGAATGCTTTTTCAGCATCTAAAGAAAAAATAGCTGTTTCAATATTTTTAAAATACGAATACTCTATTACATTATATAATCTGCGAGTGTTTGTGTTCGAGTGTCTTCCCTTTATGAATCCGGTTTGGTCTGGATGTATAATAACAGGAGTTATCTTCTCTAGTCTTTTTGATAAGACTTTACAAATTATTTTAACATCTACATTAATAAGAGAAATTGGACGATAACTGGTAGGTAATACTGGGTCTTTGCCTGATTTTAATAAGAGACTAATGTTAGCTGAATTCATATGTGTTGGTAGCCTGCCATTTCCTTCTGACTCAAGTAGCACTCTATAGAATATCGGTTCCAGTATATCCCAGAATACTCTATAGAATTCCACTGGATAGCCATCAGGACCTGGAGATTTCTTATTAGGCATGCTTTTAATTGCTTCATGGAGCTCATCGGATGTTAATGGTGAGTCTAGTTTTGATGACTGACTAATATCTAGTTTTGGAAGTGTTACTTTCTCCAAGAATTCATTAATATCCTCGTTAGATGGATTTATTTGTGGAGTGTATAGAGTTTTATAGAAATCTTTAAAAACATCGTTTATTTTTCCCTCATCATAAAATATATTTCCATTTTCATCTTTAATACCATATATAGATGTTTTTTCTTTGTTTAATTTGAGTTGATTAGCTAAAAAGTTCCCTGATTTATTACCGTATTCAAAATGATCTAATCTAAGTCTTTGTATCAAGAATTTATTTTTCTTATCAATATATTCATTTAGTTCTAATTTTAATCTGCGTAGCTTTTGCTGTGTTTCCTCACCTTGTAGACCTTCTAACAATTTAATGGATTTCTCTAATTCATCAATACGTTTATTTTCTTTTTTCTTTTTATTTGATGAATAGGATATTATTTTACCTCTCATGACTGTTTTCCCAGCCTCCCAAAGTGTACATGCTGAAGTTCCTGGCAAGTCATTAAACTCTAGATACGATGCCCATTCTTTTTTAAAATATTGCAAAAATTCTTCTTCTTGTAGCAGTGATGTATTTAATCTCCAATTTATATTTTTTGTTGTTGTTTTTTTTTAATCTAAATTTACAGTAACTGGTGCATGATCGCTGACAGCAATAGGGTGTATCTTAGTGTCTGAAATGTTTGTCATCAATGAATTGCTTACTATGAAATAATCTAGACGAGAATATGAGTGATGCACATGTGAAAAGAAAGAATATTCTTTGCTATCAGGGTGAAAACAACGCCATGCATCGCAGAGCCCATAATCATTCATATACTGTTTAACTATATTTATAGATTGCCAACTGCGTTGAGTTCCCGCTGCATTCAGTCTGTCTAATTTGTCATCTAAACCAAAGTTGAGATCACCTCCCATCACCAGTGAGGAATCCATGTGATTTGATAGGGTGGAAAAAAAATCATGAAAAAAAGCTGCGTCGTCTACATTCGGTCCATATATGCTAACAATACAATAATTTTGTCTAAATATTGATAACTTTAATATTATATATCTACCGTGCGGGTCTATAACCTGATCTAATACTGTGAAGTTAACATTTTTATTTATTAAAATTGCCACCCCTCTTTGTCTTGAATTATAACATGCTGAGAATACATTAGGAAACTCTGAAGATTTAAGCTCCTCCACAGTTGATGCCAATTTATGAATTTCTTGGAGTAATACAACATCTGCCTTTAATCTTTTAATCTGGTTAAAAATTCTATATTTTTTACGTTGGCTACCGGCTCCATTAATGTTCCATGTGACAAACCCTAAGGTACCCATACCTGTGCTAATGATAATATAGCTAAACCACACCCATTGTCACAAATACAAAAGATAGTAATATATCCAGACAAAAACATATTCCTTAAAGGTTAATTATATATTGAATCAGGGAAGTTTTCATTTATGAAGTAAATGTATGGATATATAAAGATGAATGTGAACCCCTGTGCTTGTGCTCTGACAATTGTTAATTTAGAAAAATATAGACAGGAAAACAAAGAGAGATGATATACATGAAAACATAACTCAGATAAGAAAAAATAACAAAAGAACCCTCCTACCACATCAAGTGCCATCACACCTTGTGTACCACCACGATCTGTGTGACCCCACCAACCGAGCTGTGCTGAAGAAAATAAATATAGCTGGTAAGTAATATTAATAAATACTATATTTAATAATATCAATTAATATTAGCAACCGAAATAATTCTTACCTTGATTATATGGCTAATACAGCCAAGGAGTAGCCTCTGGATCTCTAAACAGCTGACCGTTTATGTAGAGTTTATCCACCGAGATGTTAGCTCTTCTTCCTTCGCTAATATTTTTCTTTCTTATTGGGAATAAAATGCGCCGTCTATTCAGAATTTCTACAGGAAATTGATCGTTCATACTGAAATGTGTGTTACGAAGTTCCCTACCTCGGCTTTTAACCTGTTCTTTTTGCTTGAAATGTTCAAATTTAGCTATTATTGGCCGTGGCCTAGTAGTATTCTCAGGTTTTTTACCTCCCAGGCGGTGAACTCGATGAAAAGTGATCGATTTGACAGTGTCACTCGGCAACTTTAGCTGGTTCTGAATAAAGGCCCGGACCGAGGCCTCCGGATCCTCCTCCGTTTTCTCCGGAATTCCAGAAAAAACTAGATTTTCCCGCATGCTTCTAGCTTGGATATCTAACAATGACTCTTTCATTTTCTTATTATCGCCAGAAAGCTGCGTAATCTGGTCTGTTATTTGTCTCACGGTCCCCTTCAACTCCGTATTTTCTTTAGCTAGAGATGCTACCTGGTGTTGACTGAACTCGAGCGATTCTCTCAAACTCTGGAATTCTTTGTGTAACACCTCTACCAAAGCCAGCCGGGCGTCTAAGCTAGACAACTTCTTGTCTATTGATTCCAATATAGCCGTGAAGCCTGAATTGTCCGCGGACGTTTCTGTCGAGCTATCTGAGCTACCCTCTCGGTGTCGTTTAGCTAACGGGGCATTAGCTGACTCGCTAGCAGCGCCGGATGTACTGGATTTGCTCATGACTAGCTTTTCAAAATAATCGTCAACAAACAATTCTAGGCTCTTCAAAGTTTCCCCGTCCAGCTTTGTTCAGCGAAAAAATAAATCGTTATTAAATTTTAGTATCCCTTTTTTTATGACCTTACATTAATTATACAAATGTATTTAAATAAATATGGACTTACCAATGATTTATAGTCATACTCACGCACAGGTTTAAAGTTTTCCTCAGCAGCAGCTCATAACACCTCCGCACCTCACAGAACCGGAACCGGAATGAATTCAATTTATAACGCACTTTTCATTAGTGAAAATCTCAAAGTGCTACACACATTGAATGCTACACACATTCATACACTGGTAGCGGCAGACTACCATGCAAGGTGCTTTCCAGTCCTACCGGGAGCAACTTGGGGTTAAGTTTCATTCAACCTTTATTTATACAGGCTAGCCTCGTTGAGTCACGGGGACTCATTTACAAGAGGGACCTGTCTCACTCACACCAAACAACCATCCACTCTCACACTCACACCTAGGGTCAATTTAGAGTCACCAATCAGCCTAACATGCATGTTTTTTGGTCTGTGGGAGGAAACCGGAGTACCCGGAGGAAACCCACGCATGCACGGGGAGAACATGCAAACTCCACCCAGAAAGGCCCCGGACCGGGATTTGAACCGGCAACCTTCTCGCTGAGAGGCAGCAGCTCTACCAGTTGTGCCACCGTGCTGCCCAATGTATACATTTAAGAAAAAGGTCA
>JBBPBX010072568.1:0-18035 GCA_038048925.1 Garcialebias charrua
CAAAAAGTTCAGCTCTTTATGAAAAAACTGTATCAACAAGCCCTGGAGCTGATTAAAGCCCTGATGAGATGAGTGAGAGCTTCAACCGTTAAGAAGAGGTATTGTTATTTTATTATTATTATCTAAATAATCTTTTTTGTTTAAAATCATAATCCAACAAGTACGTTATTTTATCAGATGAAATTACTGACGTTTTACGATCTGGCGGATTATAATATTTTGTTAATGATGTATAGAGCTCATCATAATGTATTGCCTTTGAATGTTCAGATGTATTTTGTAAAACGATTGAGTTGTTATAATCTCAAGGGAACTCATATGTTTGTTATGCCTAGGTATAGGACTAGTTTGAAAGGAAGGACTGCAATAGTTCAGGGAGTTAGGTTATGGAACAAAGAGGAAAATGAAATTAAAGAAGCTAAATCAATAATTATATTTAAAAGAAAGATTAAGGATAAATTGTTAAGGAAATATGTTTAACGAAGACACGAGTTTAAATTGTAATTCTTGTGATTAAGGGAGTTTTTTTCATTCAACCTTTATTTAGTCAGGTAAATCTTTTGAACCTCATGGGCTCATTTACGAAAGCGACCTGCTAAAACTAAAGAACAATGAACAGCAGTGGTAGAATTTCCTTAAACAATAAACAAACAAACAATAAACAATAGAAAACAAAAGAGAGAGAAAAAAAAAAAGTTAACAAAAGAAAGTTTTTTTTTTTTAACAAAGTATCAAAAAACTAGCAAAACATTATAAGGTAGACGTATAAAATCAAAGACAGGAACAAATCTGCATTGGTTTTTGCCAGGATTCCAACAGATTCTGAAAACCATTTAGAGAAGTCAAGGTCGAGAGCTTCAGATCTTTTTGTAAGATATTCCATGAAGCAGGAGCGGAGTAGGAGAAGGCCCTTTTTCCAAGTTCAGTCCTCACTGACGGAACACTGCAGGTAATCATGTCCTGAGAGCGCACACTGTAGCTGCACTCACGCAAAGACATGTAGGAGGAGATGTATGAGGGCAGCAGACCAAGAAGTGATTTAAAGATGAAAATGTACCAGTGGAAGAGTCTGCGTGAGGTTAATGATGTCCAGTTAACCAGTGAATACAGGGTGCAGTGGTGGGTACGATAATCACAACCAGTTATGAATCTTAGTGCACCATGATAGACAACATCCAACATCCGCAGGGTGCTTGTAGGAGCATTCATGTAGAGAATGTCACCGTAATCAATGGAGGGAAGGAAAGTCACAGACACAAAATCAAAAAAGGCGTTCAATACAGGATCAACTGGACTTTATTTGTTGCAGAAAACGTTTCGACTTCTGTCCAGAAGTCTTTTTCAATTCTGAATGGAAGCTGTGAGAACGAGAAGTTTTATACAGGCTTACAAGTCACGCACCAACATATGAAATTGGAAACTGAAAAAACACCACAAATTAACTAACATGCCCATTCTATTTAAATTGACAAAACGACACATCCCAGCTTAAAAGGGGTTTGTAACACATACATGTAAATTGAAAGATCACACCTAACAGTAGGAGGTTCCCTTGAGGTCTCTGTTAGAAGACACAAAACTGTATGTAAATTGACAAACAACACCTCCCAAACAACAAAAGAGGCTGCTCAGAGAACTTTGTTAGTCTAATTTACAGACAAGGCATCCCTGCTCCCATCCGGTGTAAAACGTTTCGGAATCAAATCCAAAACTGAGTTATAGGTCTTAGACAGTTGAAATCTCAGACCTCCTCCTCTGTTAAGAGAAGGTTTTTCTCTCTTAACATACACAGCTTCCTTTACCCCCCTCTCAAACCATCTGTGTTCTCGGTCCAAAATTTGAACATTCTGGTCCTCAAAGGAGTGTCCCTTGTCCGTGAGGTGAAGGTGAACAGCTGAGTTTTGTCCAGAGGAGGTTGCTCTCCTATGTTGAGACATTCTTACATTCTTACATGAGACATTCTTCTCAAGACATTCTTGAGACATAGGAGAGCAACCTCCTCTGGACAAAACTCAGCTGTTCACCTTCACCTCACGGACAAGGGACACTCCTTTGAGGACCAGAATGTTCAAATTTTGGACCGAGAACACAGATGGTTTGAGAGGGGGGTAAAGGAAGCTGTGTATGTTAAGAGAGAAAAACCTTCTCTTAACAGAGGAGGAGGTCTGAGATTTCAACTGTCTAAGACCTATAACTCAGTTTTGGATTTGATTCCGAAACGTTTTACACCGGATGGGAGCAGGGATGCCTTGTCTGTAAATTAGACTAACAAAGTTCTCTGAGCAGCCTCTTTTGTTGTTTGGGAGGTGTTGTTTGTCAATTTACATACAGTTTTGTGTCTTCTAACAGAGACCTCAAGGGAACCTCCTACTGTTAGGTGTGATCTTTCAATTTACATGTATGTGTTACAAACCCCTTTTAAGCTGGGATGTGTCGTTTTGTCAATTTAAATAGAATGGGCATGTTAGTTAATTTGTGGTGTTTTTTCAGTTTCCAATTTCATATGTTGGTGCGTGACTTGTAAGCCTGTATAAAACTTCTCGTTCTCACAGCTTCCATTCAGAATTGAAAAAGACTTCTGGACAGAAGTCGAAACGTTTTCTGCAACAAATAAAGTCCAGTTGATCCTGTATTGAACGCCTTTTTTGATTTCATCATGTCCTGGACGACTGAGAATCTTCACCAGCATATAACAGACACAAGGCGTTTCCTAACATTCAGTGATAGACATGATCTGTTTCTGAAAAAGAAACCCAGTTTAACTTTCAGTTTCTTCACTAGGTTTTCCACGTGGAGTTTAAAAGAGAGATGTGAATCGATCAGGATACCCAGATATTTATAGGAATCAACAAACTCAATAGGGACACCATTTGAAGATAAAATCAGAGGAGGATCTGCTGGAACCGCCTTCCTATTTGAAAAAAACATCCCTTTTGTTTTATCAGCATTTAGGACAAGTTTGAGACGGAACAAATCTGACTGGATGATGTCAAAAGCGGATTGCAGTAACTGGAAAGCCTTAGCAACTGTTTTAGCTCGGCAGTAAACAACTGTATCATCAGCATAGAAATGTAAGGATGCATCAGGGATGCAGTGACCTACATTAGCTATGTAGATTGTAAAGAGAGTGGGTCCTAAAACTGAGCCTTGTGGTACACCATTTTTAACTGTTAAATAGCTGGAAGAAGTACCGTTATGTTGAACACATTGCCTCCGATTGGAAAGATAGTTAGAAAACCAACCGATGGTGTGATCAGAGAAACCGATTTCTGAGAGCTTATGACACAGGATGTTATGATCCACAGTGTCAAAAGCTTTAGACAGGTCTAAGAACGTTTGAAAGTTGAACGGCGAAATCTTCAGCATGTTGGAGGCGTGCTTTGTAGGTTGACGCGGGTTCACGTGCACGGAAATCGCTCTCAAGCACGCTCAACACGCACGCGACGTGACGCAAGACGCCAGGAGGCTGCTGGAGGTGCGTCCACCATAGACTTTGCATGTAAACTGGACGTTCCTGCAGTAGAAAACGCATTCGGTCTGGATTCACCATAAGAAAAGTGCAGCACAATAATCCTTAGCATCCAATGCTTCAACAACATCATTCAGAACCTTCAGAGAAGCAGTTGTTGTGCTGTGTTTTTTCCTGAAACCAGATTGATGAAGAGGTAAGATGTTAAATGAGTCCAGATAATTTTTGATCTGAGAGTTTATCAGTTTTTCTAGAACCTTGGCTAAGATGCAGAGTTTAGAGATCGGTCGATAATTGTTCAGTGAGGTGGGGTCACCTCCCTTCAGCAAAGGAAGAACAAAGGCTGTTTTCCAAGCATCCGGAATGGTGTTTTGGCTTATGGACAGATTAAAGATGTGGGTCACAGGGACTGTGATGATATGAGCAGCCAGCCTTAAGAAATAAGGTGGAAGTTCATCTGGACCTGCAGATTTTTTAGGATCAAGATCATTTAACAGTTTATTTACCTCACTGACTGAGAACGGAGAAAAAGAGAAGGTGTGATTAACAGATGGTTGACTTGTAGGAGGGATTTGATTTGTAGAAGTTTGATTATTAGATAAAGTGGCTGATTTTCCATTTGTAACTGTGTCAAATAATGAACTAGAAGCAACAAAATGTTTATTGAAACAGTTCAGGATCTCGTGCTTATTTGACACAGGAACAGAGTCAACAAGAAATAGAGGAGTTAATGAGTTATTCGATTTTCTTTTTTGTATTTAATGAAATTGTTGTTTGAATTGTTTGTTAGAAAATAAGGGGCAGATACAATAAGATTTTTTTCTTCATCTGCCACCTTTCATTTTATATTTTAATGTTCTTGTTATCTGTGTGTTAAAATGTTTTATTTTGTGTTTTTTATTATAAAATGAATGAAACAATAAATCAAAAATCAAAAAATAATCTTATTAACTTATTTTTTTTATCTCTTTGTTTTATTACAAGTCTGGGACAGAGGTAGCTGCTCTCTTTGTCCACTTCAGGGACAGACATCCACCAGAGATCACCTGCAGCTAAGAAGTGTGTGATGACTGAACTGAACTGAACTCTGAACTGTTCCAGCACCTGTCCCACTTGGAGGAGCAGCTCCAAGAAGTTGTGAGTAATGAGGACAAATACAGCCACACTGCTGCTACTGGACAAAAACTTGATTAGTTAGATTGTAAACAGTCTGTTGCTGCTTATTGTTCTGACTGTTATTGTATTTATTAGGATTTTTATTATTGTTAATATAGTTTATTTATTGTAGAGTGCTGTTTATTTAAAATATCATCCAAATGGGTCACTTTTATTTATTACTACAATACAATACAAACATATTTTTGGCATATTTTCAAAATAAACATTTTGTAAGTCTTTATTTTGTCTTTTTTTTTGTACCGAAAATAAACCGAACCGAGCCCTCCTTGTAGTTGAACCGAACCGAAATGTGATTTTAGCGTACCGTTACACCCCTACTGTTCTCTGATTGGTCCGGTCAAAAATCGACCGGAGAAATCGTTGTCTATGAGAGAAGTCCCAGACCCTAGTACAAAGCGAAGTGAAGGACAAGGGTCTGGTTTTAACCAGGCTAAGTGGAGGTACATAAAACTGATTATTCAGTAATCATCCCACAGCATGGTTGTTCCTCTCTTCTCAGGTGTTACCCTACATCAGTTGATACTTGTCATTTGTTAAACATTACTCTTCCACACACCGATAAGAGTCAAAGCCCACCTGTGGGAGTAGCTCAAACTCACATCATATCTGAAGTGATTAAACGTGATGTTGATAGACTCACTTGTTCCTCGGAAGTTGAAGATGTTTTCTCCCTCGGTCGAGGTGAGCCCGTCTCCAGGATGATCTCAGATGGCGACATGCAAGACGCTGGCGAGGAGTTCAAGGACAGGGGGACGTTCAGGTAACACCTGGTCACTGGGCTTACACTTGTACCCATCTCTGTGGCGATGATGATGATGTCACGGCCCCTGGCCTGGCAGGCATCCAGTAACACCTGCGGTGGAGGAGTGAAGGTGGAGCGCTAATCACATTTAACCAGGCTTGGAAAGGCTCTGAAGGTGCCTCCATATGGGTTTTAATTATATCAGTTTTCAGTTTGACCATTCGTGGTCACAGTTTGAAGAGATTAACTGTGGTGTTCCTCAAGGTTCAGTGTTTGACCCTCAAGTTTTTATTTAATTTTAGACGGATTATGAAGTCAAATGGACTGACATTTAAAGTGGTAGGTAAATAAAATTATTACAAAGCTGGAAATAAAGCCTTGCCTATGTACAAACCGGATTCCAAAAAAGTTGGGACACTAAACAAATTGTGAAAAAAACTGAATGCAATGATGTGGAGGTGCCAACATCTAATATTTTATTCAGAATAGAACACAAATTACAGATCAAAAGTTTAAACTGAGAGAATGTATCATTTTAAGAGAAAAATATGTTGTTTCAAAATTTCATGGCGTCAACAAATTTTCATTCAACCTTTATTTATACAGGCTAGCCTCGTTGAGCCACGGGGACTCATTTACAAGAGGGACCTGTCTCACTCACACCCAGGGTCAATTTAGAGTTACCAATCAGCCTAACATGCATGTTTTTGGACTGTGGGAGGAAACCGGAGCACCCGGAGAAAACCCACGCACGCACGGAGAGAACATGCAAACTCCACCCAGAAAGGCCCCCGGACCGGGATTTGAACCGGGGACCTGCTCGCTGAGAGGCAGCAGCTCTACCAGTTGTGCCACTGTGCTGCCCAATCCCAAAATCCCAAAAAAGTTTGTACAAGTCCATTTTTACCACTGTGTAACATCCCCCCTTCTTCTTACAACACTCAACAGACGTCTGGGGACAGAGGAGACCAGTTTCTCAAGTTTAGAAATAGGAATGTTCTCCCATTCATGTCTAATACAGACCTCTAACTGTTCAATCGTCTTGGGCCTTCTTTGTTGCACCTTCCTCTTTATGATGCACCAAATGTTCTCTATAGGTGAAACATCTGGACTGCAGGCTGGACATTTCAGTACCGGATCCTTCTCCTACGTAGCCATGATGTTGTGATTGCTGCAGAATGTGGTCTGGCATTATCTTGTTGAAAAATGCAGGGTCTTCCCTGAAAGAGATGACGTCTAGATGGAGCATATGTTGTTCTAGAACCTGAACATAGTTCTCTGCATTAATGGTGCCTTTCCAGACATGCAAGCTGCCCATGCCACAAGCGCTCATGCAACCCCATACCATCAGTGATGCAGGCTTCTGAACGGAGCGTTGATAACAACTTGGGCTATCCTTGTCCTCTCTGGTCCGGATGACATGGCGTCCCAGTGTTCCATAAAGAACTTCAAATCGTGACTCATCTGACCACAGAACAGTCTTCCATTTTGCCACACT
This sequence comes from Garcialebias charrua, assembly GCA_038048925.1. Taxonomy (NCBI): domain Eukaryota; kingdom Metazoa; phylum Chordata; class Actinopteri; order Cyprinodontiformes; family Rivulidae; genus Garcialebias; species Garcialebias charrua. The sequence continues at coordinate 6,889 of JBBPBX010072568.1, forward strand.
CCATTTTAAATGACCCCTGGCCCAGTGCAAACGTCTGAGCTTGTGGAGCTTGCTTAGAAATGGCTTCCTCTTTGCACTGTAGAGTTTCAGCTGCACGGCAGATGGCACGGTGGATTGTGTTCACTGACAATGCTTTCTGGAAGTATTCCTGAGCCCATTCTGTTATTTCCTTGACAGTGGCATTCCTGTTTGAGGTGCAGTGACGTTTAAGGGCCCGGAGATCACGAGCATCCAGTAGAGTTTTACGGCCTTGACCCTTACGCACAGCGATTGTTCCAGATTCTCTGAATCTTTTGATGATGTTATGCACGGTTGATGATGATAACTTAAAAGTCTTTGCTATTTTACGCTGGGTAACACCATTCTGGTATTGCTGCACTATCTTTCTGCGCAACAATGGTGGAATTGGTGATCCTCTTACCATCTTGGCTTCTGAGAGACACTGACACTCTGAGAAGCTCTTTTTATACCCAATCATGTTGTCAATTGACCTAATTAGTGTTAATTGGTCTTCCAGCTGTTTGTTATATGCTCAATTTCCTTTTTCCAGCCACTTATTGCTACTTGTCCAAACTTTTTTGGGATTTGTTGACACTGTGAAATTTTGAATCAACATATTTTTCCTTTAAAATGTTACATTTACTCAGATTGAACTTTTGATCTGTCATCTATGTCCTATTGCGAATAAAATGTTGACATTTGCCATCTCCACATCATCGCATTCAGTTTTTGTTCTGAATTTGTTTAGAGTCCCAACTTTTTTGGAATCCGGTTTGTAGTTACTGATCTGAGTACCATAAAATGTGAATTTAAGCAAGTCACATATTCAAAAATCACTTTCTTCAAACAGATATTTCTCAATTAAAAAGTACCGGTAATACTGTTAAAATCAAAATACACATTAGCTTAAAAAGTAAAGTTATCTAAAACGCAACATAACCTTATGGTTGCACTTGTTATTGGTATATATCTGTACAGAAAGCACACACAGGCCTGAACTCAGAACGTCACGTGTTCATGTTTACGTTAGCTAACATAACATTTAGCAAGTGAACTTTAGCCACTAACATTGGACTTTCATAAACAAGTCATTAAATAATTACAGCGGTGTACAAATACAATAAGAAGAATCAATTATTAAAATGACAGTGACCTCTGGTAGTTCCGTTTGACCGGTCTGCCGTGGCTCTCCTGCCGCCGAGCTGCAGCTTTCACGCCCGCTCGCGTGCTTCCCTCCTCGCCTGCTTCTCCGGACCGCTCCGTGGACTTTTGCCCCGTAACGGGCTCAAACAGCGACGATATTCCGTCAACTATCCATCCATACATCCCAGACACATACGAGAAAATTGTAAGGTGGTCTTCCGCACGGGCCAGGACTATTTTCTCTGGAAATTAAAAACCCAAACAGCGATCTACGACACAACGTTTCTTTAGTGCGTTGAAGTGACCGGAAGTGCGTCACTACGTAAACACGAGGTGCGACTGTCCCTACGTGGAAACATGAAAGCCGAAGAGCGGATGATGACGTCATGCTGCCGTTTGATTTCCCATCATGCATCACGTTCTTCAACTGCTAAAATAGCTAAAAATAAACAAAAAACAAGAATTTAAGCTGTGCAAAACTATTCAGTCTTTCTGTTTTTTATATTTTATGCAGATTATTTGAATTTGAAGCCAGAATTTTTCCACATTGCAACCGTGAGTGAAAACTGTAGTCGTTCAGACCCCACATAAAAGACGGTGAGCGTCGTTGAGTCGTTGGGATAGCATCTTGTGTGGGCGCCTCAAGCATCCAGTACACTGTAGGGTGGGGCAACTGCTTGGGAGGCATGGAGGCATCCTGTGTTGTGTGCCGTTGTTCACTAGGCAATAGGCCTAGTAAAATGAATAAATGGGAATACAGGAAACACGTAGGTAAAAAAAGAAAAATGCCTGCAGGTAAAAACAAAACAAACCTTACAAAAAAAGGTAAAAACAAACAATAATAATAAAATACACGTGTGAAAAAGAAAAAGAAACTACAACCCCTGCGTGTTTATAAACAATGGCATGTTAGAAGCATAGTCGAGTCCTGGCCTAACCTTGCATCTGTTAGCTGTGTTCATGAGGTGGTTGGAGTACCAGTCATATGACAGTGTCTGCCTTGTTCATGAGGTGGTTAATGACGTCGTGCCTGCCTTGTTCATGAGGTGGTTTCAAGCACAGTCTGTATGACAGGTCAGGATGTAAAGTGAACATAGTGGAGCAGATGTAAGGTCCCAAAAGGATGCAGGATGCTATCTGCATTTTTTTTGTGGACAAAACAATTGTCAATTACTCTGCTGCTTGACCTTCATGTATTTTTTTCCATACACAATACACTTTTTTATAACCATAAAATTTATAATAATTATTTATAATCACATAAACTGTGCACAGTTACGCTTTTATAATACATTTGCACAGCTTCGTTCATAAATCAGACTCATAGACTGTTATTGTGCACTGGTGATGTTAGCCCGTATTAGCTCAAGCTCTCGGAGCTACGTTCAGTGTGTCCAACTAAGGACAATGAGAAGACTTTTTATTTTCTGATTACAGTATTTATTTCAATCTGAAGCATTACTAAAAGACGCCCCATCAAACGTAGTTCATTCTTGATGTTTCAGACGTGTTTTCTCCGGTAAGTTGATGAAAATACAATTTTCTTTTGCCCTTGTGAAGCGTTAGCTGACGGTTCTGTACCATTTTATCAACATTAATACTTCATGTCGCCAGTTTTTGTTAATTAAACATGTTAAATTGTTAGTTGTTTTAACTGCAGCTAGCTCTGCAATCATGACTGGTTTAAACTGATCTCTTTCTGTCTAATTCAGCATTTTAAAATATTCATTACAGCTTAAATTTTGAAAGTTTATTTTTTTAAATTATTTTTATGGTAATTCCAGTTACTGAACTCTCAAAATATAGCCTTTTTTTCCTGAGAGATTGACGTGGTTAATTTAAAGTTATAGATCCTTTGTCAAAGACTGCAGCATAAATTGTGACATTATCTTAAAAGAAACATGTGATCGTGGAGATGAGTATTTTTTTATGTTTTCCAGGTAAACTACAGGAGAATGACTTGAATGTTGCAAAGTATCACAAAGGTACAATATCTAGTTTTCTGTCTTAAACAATAATATCTTAACATGTTTGAATAAAACAAACAAAGTTGGTATTTACTGCAGGACTGTTAATTTACATTAGTTTTATATTATTAGTTATGGGTCAAGTTGAGATGAGACGGCATCAATAAATTGTAGAACAGTAACATTTTTTTTAAATGATTAAACTATCAGATGGAACTGGGAAGTTATTCTTCATGCCAATTGCCTTCATTTGATCTGTTGTAAAAAAAAATGTCAGTATTTATTTTCTATTAACATTTTTCTTCACAGGACTGTGTTAATTTTCATGTCTGAAGTTCTTCTATCCTGCTTTTGTAATTTTTTTGTGTTCTAAATGTTCCCTGAGATTTTTCATCTCTGTTCCCTGATTGCATCACCTGTTGATACATCTTCATGGTCCTGTCGATTCTGGATCATCAGTTCCTGGCGTATCCCTGTCGTCTGAGGCTACATTTTCATCTTTCCCTCATCTCACTCACCTCACTTCTATTTCTCCTCAATCTCTGAAATTACAATGGCACTGTTAGCATTAAGATTATTGTTCAATAAAAATATGACGTGTATTATTTAACACCTTTCGTACCCAAGTTTACTTTATTCATTCAACCTTTATTTAAACAGGTTAATCCCATTGAGCCTTGAGGACTAATTTAGAGTCAGAGTCAGAGTCAGAGAGTCTTTATTGTCATTTGCACCGCATGTGGTACATGAGATGAAAACGAGATTATGTACACGAGGTCCCAGTTACATCCAACAACAAATGAAAGAGAAAAACAGTAATAACATCTAGAACTAACTAAGAAAAGCATCAACTAGTAATACACAGCTAACTAAGAAAAGCATCAACTAGTAATACACAGCAGCACGAACATGAGTTTGTATGAGCAGATGGTCACAGATGAACACAGCAACAAGAAAACAGATCAGCATCAGTATGATGTGATATTTTGCAGTGTTTATTTTTTATTTTATTTTTATTTATTCATGAGTCTAACAGCCTCAGGGTAGAAGCTGTTCCTCAGTCTAGTGGTTCTACACTTGATGCTCCTCAACCTCCGTCCTGAGGGGAGTGGGGCAAAGAGTGAGTGTGCTGGGTGAGTGAGGTCTTTCATGATGCAGGTGGCTCTTTTCCTGCATCTGGAGGTGTAAATGTCTGTGATGGTGGGGAGACTGACTCCAACAGACTTCTGTGCAGCCTTCACCACTCTCTGCAGAGCTTTCCTCTCTTCAACTGTGCAGCCTCCATGCCACACGTTGATGCTGGAGCACAGGATGCTCTCCACTGCACACCTGTAGAAGGAGGTGAGGACTGGGCTGCTCAGACCAGCTCGTCTCAGCCGTCTGAGGAAGTAGAGTCTCTGATGACCTTTCTTGATCAGGCTGGTGGTGTTGTTGCTCCAGCTGAGGTTATCATTCATGTGTACACCCAAGTATTTGTAGCTGGAGACCACTTCCACTGCAGACCCACCTATTTTCAGTGGGGCATGGGTGTGTTTGTTCCTTCTGAAGTCCACAATCATCTCCTTTGTCTTCTTCACATTCATGTGAAGATTGTTCTCTTTGCACCAGCTCTCCAGGTGTTCCACCTCCTGTCTGTAGCTGGACTCATCATTGTTTGTAATGCATCCCACCACCGCTGTATCATCTGCAAACTTAACAATATGACAGCCTGGAAGTGTGGCTGTACAATCATATGTGAGCAGAGTGAACAGAAGGGGGCTCAGCACACATCCCTGAGGAGAGCCAGTGCTGAGGGTTATGGTGGAGGAGGAGAAGTTGTGGATCTTCACGGACTGTGGTCTATCTGTTAAGAAGTCTAGTATCCAGTTACAAATAGAGGGGCTTAGTCCAAGTGTAGATAGTTTGTCTATCAGAGTTTGGGGGATCATGGTGTTGAAGGCAGATGTGAAGTCCACAAAGAGCAGACGCACGTATGAGTCCTTCTGATCCAGGTGGGTGAGAGCAGTGTGGACCACGGAAGAAATGGCGTCCTCTGTTGATCGGTTCTCACGGTATGCATATTGATGAGGGTCCTCATTGATGTTGACGGTTGCCTTGATGTGGGACATGACCAGTTTCTCAAAACATTTAGCGACTATCGGGGTGAGGGCCACCGGTCTATAGTCATTCAGACCAGTCACTGTGGAGCTCTTTGGGACTGGGATGATGGTCGCGGTCTTCAGGCAGGTGGGAACTGACTCCAGTGCAAGTGAGGTGGTGAAGATGTCAGCCAGCACCTCACAGAGCTGGTCCGCACATTCCTTCAGAACTTTCCCTGGGATGTTGTCTGGTCCGGTTGCTTTATGAGGATTAATCTTTCTGAGACTGCCTCTCACTTCTGCTGCGGACACCCTGAGATGCTCTTCATCTGGTGATGAGGTGAGTCTGGTGCTAGCTGGTCTGTTTGGATCATCAAAACGTGCATAAAACTTATTGAGGGCATCAGGCAGAGATGGGTCCCTGGGGCATTGTTTGTTTTTGCCTTTGTAATCTGTTATGCATTTAATACCCTTCCACATGCTCCGTGGGTCTTGTGAGGTGAACTGTCCCTCGATCCTCTGTGCATACGTGGCCTTGGCCTTCTTAATGCCATCCTTCAGTTCATTCCTGCTCTTTCTCAGTTCCACTTTATCTCCTGACTTGAATGCAGTGTCTCTGGCTGCTAGCAAGGCGTGAACTTCTTTATTTAACCAGGGTTTCCGGTTCGGGTAGGATTTCACATATTTTTTTATGGATACATTTTCAGAGCATGTACTGATGTAACCCAGGACTGAGGAAGCGTACAGTTCCATGTCCACTGAACTTCCATCAGTGGCCGCTTCCCTGAAAACAGACCAGTTTGTCCTCTCAAAACAGTCTCTCAACATGGGGGAACTATCTTGAGGCCAGATTGTTATTTCTCTTTGTTCCGGCTTGGACCGCCTGAGTGGGGGGAGTTCTCTTTACAAGAGAGAGTTGATTTTAACAAAGAATGATGACAACAGTGACAGCATAGACAGTTATAAAAGAGACATACATATTTTTTTTAAACAAATTAAAATAAGATGGCAAAAACAGCAAGGGTCCTGCTAGTTAGAAGCTTAAAGAAGCAAAATGCTATAGTTAGAAGCTGTAGGAGCCATAAAAAGGATTGAAGATTAAAAGAAATGTTATTTTTGTTGCCTGAATTGATTCTGTGAATTACAGTTGTGGTTCTATTGTTTGAAGAAAATAAGCATTTGGAATTGGATGCTGTTGAAGCTTATGACGTGGTGCCTTCTGATTGGCTGTTTAAATGGGTTTAAAGCGGACGTAAGCATTTGTTCTTTTAGTAGAAGTCTGGCACCCCAAGAGTAACACAGTCTTTTGACCGTCACTTTCTATTTGTTTTGAATCTGTATTGCCTTTTTTGTGTATCTCTTTTTTTTAAAGTTCAGTAAAGACACAAATATAATCGCTGGATTCAAGACCTCCTTTTTGAAGAAATGTGTCGCGTGCGAAAGAGCTTTAAGGGGCTATAGTGAGAGCTTCTGCACTTACAGAAGCTTAAAGCCATATTCATGTTCGTGCAACTGTTCTGCTATTGTTTTTGTACTACTAGTGCTTTTTAGTGTATTTTTAGTTATTGTTATTCTTAGTTCATATCTTGGATTTTATTACAGTTTTAATTTTACATTTTATTGTTGGATGTAATTGGGACCCTGTGTGCATAATTTAGTTCCACCACATGTACTGCATGTGGTGCAAACAACCAATAAAGAAACTCTGACTCTGAAAACTACAAAAAAGAGCAAGCAACGAGACTTTGTGCAAAACAACAGCTCTGAGAAGATTGTTTTGACTGCCCTCAGGAACATTGTGACTCCCCTCTGAAGGAAACAGCTTCCAGCTCAAAGACATTTTCACAGATGTCTCTGAAGGAATAATCACTTTCTGGAAAACAGAACACGACTCATGGTGAGTCTGGAAGATGAATAAGGGTCAGGGGTCATAGTTAGAGCAGTGCAGCTTCATGCTATACTGTATACAAATGTCATATCCCTAATATGTATAAATATATATATATATATATATATATATATATATATATATACACAGTATATATATATACATATATATATATACACATATATATATATTATATATAACATATATATATATATATATATATACAGGTAGTCCCCGACTTACGAGCGAGTTCCGTTCCTGCGAGTTGCTCGTAACACGAAAATTCGTAAGTTGGAACACGAAGCACGTGTTCTCGTAAGTCCGGATTTTCGCTCGTAAGTTGGAACATTTATGCTAGCGCTACTACGAACACTCGTTTTTCATCAAAAACGTTCATATTAGTTCATAAACATGGTCGGAAACGTGTTTCCAAACGGTTAGCTAACACACTTTCATCTAAAAACACAAAAAAGTGCTGTATTTTTTACAAATTTACTTCTCTTTCGCCAGCTCGTAAGTCCGGGCTCGTAGGTCAGAGCGCTCGTAAGTCGGGGACTACCTGTATACTGTATATATATATATATATATATACATACGTATATAGTGCTCTTCTGCTGCAATAATTCATAAGCCGCCACTGCGACACCACTGTCTTTAGGACTGTGTTCCTCCACCATGTTTGGCCTCTGCTCCTTCATGAAAAGCATGAAGACGTTGGGCGGTTTCTTTATGTACGGCCTGGAATCATCCTGCCTGTCGTCACACTTTCTTTTTCTGCAAAGACATAGATACTGAACAGAACAGTAACGAGGACACTTTCAGCGGTGGGATGACACTAAGTATTGTACAAGTACTTTGTTACTGTAAATAAGTACATTTTTCATGTATCTGTACTTTACTTAAGTAGAATTAAATGTGGGTACTTTTACTTTTACTCCACTACATTTTACATGAAGTATCTGTACTTTCTATTACACTACATTTCTATAATGAGTTACAAGTTACATTCACGTTACAGCTTTTTGATTTGTCGTTAGTTTGAAAGTAACTGATGTCGAGAGGGGAGTTGGTCCATTGAATCACTGCAAAGTGGATTCCACCCAAAATGGATTCCACCGCGGAGAGTCAGCCAGAAGATACACAACACCCATGACCTTATTGAAAGATTATTGAAAGATTATTGAAAGATTATTGAAAGACTATTGAAAGACTACTGTATTCAGTGCAGCAGGACAGATTCTCTCTCCCTAAAGAGCCAGACTGGACTCAAAAAACTTTGAAAATCAACTTCTTCTGAACTTGAACAATAAATTCTTGCTGCAATATTAAAATGTGTCAGTTCATGGGATATTGGGAGACAAGAGATGTCGTGACACTTGGGCCTACATTTCAAAAATGGTGTCAGGAAGTTAAAATGAACTCGAAGACGCAAATTCAAAATGGCAAGACTCACCCAGCTGCATCGAGTCACTCATCAACCGTCCATCTGGATATAAGGCGTCCCTTCTTCAGCTCTTCCTGTTTGCCCGTTGCCAGCTAGTCGTATCCCTCCACCTCCCCGTCTCCACCCGGGGTTTTCTGGTTCCTCGGTTCTCCCCTGTTCTTCTTCCCGACTACGCCACCTGGAGATGTCCTGCTCGCCTCCGTTCTGGTCCTGCGACTGTGTCCGCTCCTGCTTCCTGTTTCCTGCAACCCAGATGGCCTCTTGTCCTGAGCCTGGTTCTGCTGGAGGTTTCTTCCTTACGAGGGAGTTTTTCCTTCCCACTGTCGCTTCGTGCTTGCTCAGGATGGGAGTTCTGCGCTGGTGTTTGTCTCAGGGTTGTCCGGAGCCGTCGGCCGCTGGCTGACCGTTATTCACGTACCGGTGGGATGGTTGGACGTCTGCTGTCCCGACTCCGCCACCGGGTTCGGGTCCCGGGGGGAAGATATCCATAATCTTTCTCCCTATGCCGGACATTCAAGCTCTCAGTGGTCCGGCATGCATGCCCTCCGCCGGGGCCCGAGCGCCAAAGAAATCCTAATCAATAAAACCTTTTAATTGTATTATTCTCTCTCGTTTGTGAGTCTCTCCAGTCTCTCCAAATATTGTTCACTATCCACAATATTCCTACGCCCCATGATGCCTTGCGCGAATTATGGGAACGACTTCCGCCGGAAGTGAGAGCAGCAGTTAAAGCCCAGTCTACTGGCTGTATTTATCACGTTTGTTTTTTTTGTTTTGTTTATTTCTAATTAATTACAATGGTTACTTCGTGTTGGGTCAGTGGGTGTTCCTGTCGGGTAGACGTTTGTTCAAAGCGCAGTTTTCACTTCATCCCAAAAATAAGTAAACGTGAAGGATTTATCTCCATCGGACGAGCTGACAGCTGCCCCTCCTCTGCTCGGATCTGCTCTCGAAGACGTCGTGTTCAGATCACGTTTTCTCCGGTAAACAAAATATTCTACATAAATCATTTTGTGAAACAATTTCAGAACAATGTGAGAGTATAATTTTCTCTGTGTTGGAGCTGTTGTTGTTTTTTTCTTCATGATTTAGCACCGTCTACTAGCTGTGGTTAGCTTAGCATGTAGCGTTAGCATCTGTTAAAGTATTTACTAAACAAATCTGTGGATAAATAATATAACTACATGTGTGTGTAATACATTTGCAGTACATACATATGCTGTGTGTATGTGTATACTGTATGCACACTATATATACAGTATATACATACATACTGCACATACATACTGTACTGTAGTACTGTTTTGATTGTAGGTCCCTGTTACTCTCATGTGAATAAAGCAGTGGGATGCTGTTTGTACAGAAAATATTCCATAACACAAGTTCATCTTTTGGTTATTACTACATTTGTTCTATTGAAATATTTATTTTTTCAGGAAGGCCTGCACACAAGTCACAGACTGGTCTCCCACGCTGAAGTTGACAGACACACTTACTCTGAGACGCAGGAGCAGAAGAACAAGTAATGACACAAGCACCTGGCACAATAATTCAAAAATATTAAAGTAAATCTAAGATAAAATTACTGAAATCAATATAAAATTGAACATTACAGTATATCTTTGTGAATGAGTAAAAAATGTAGGAGCAACTGTATTTATTTTTTCTACTTTGAGTAGCAAACTTGGTCTTATTTTAGACTTTGTGATGCAAACATGACAGTTTTATTCATTTTTTTTTTAAGGTACAGACGAGTGAAGCGGTTTGCAGCTGAATGCGATGCGGCCGGGATGAGGATCAGTTCCTCCAAATCCGAGGCCATGGTCTTGAGCCGGAAAAGGGTAGCGTGCCCTCTCCGGGTCGGGGAGGAGGTCCTGCCCCAAGTGGAGGAGTTTAAGTATCTCGGGATCTTGTTCACGAATGAGGGAAAACTGGAGCGTGAGATCGATAGGCGGATAGGTGCAGCGTCCGCAGTGAAGCGGGCGCTGTACCGGTCTGTCGTGGTGAAGAGAGAGCTGAGTCAAAAGGCAAAGCTCTCAATTTACCGATCGATCTACGTTCCCACCCTCATCTATGGTCATGAGCTTTGGGTTATGACCGAAAGAACAAGATCTCGGATACAAGCGGCTGAAATGAGTTTTCTCCGCAGGGTGGCTGGACTCTCCCTTAGAGATAGGGTGAGAAGCTCAGTCATCCGGGAGGGACTCGGAGTAGAGCCGCTGCTTCTCCACATCGAGAGGAGCCAGTTGAGGTGGCTCGGGCATCTGGTTAGGATGCCTCCTGGACGCCTCCCTGGTGAGGTGTTCCGGGCATGTCCCACCGGGAGGAGACCCAGAGGAAGACCCAGGATACGCTGGAGGGACTATGTTTCTCGGCTGGCCTGGGAACGCCTTGGGATTCCCCCAGAGGAGCTGCTCCAAGTGGCTGGGGAGAGGGAAGTCTGGGCCTCCCTACTTAGGCTGCTACCCCCGCGACCCGACCCCGGATAAGCGGAAGAAAATGGATGGATGGATGGACGAGTGAAAGGCCAAGTTCCATCGTCTTGGATTCCGGAGGGGTTTGCTGCTTGCGCCAGTCGTCCAGTGGTCGTCCAGTGGTCGTCCAGTGGTCGTCCAGTGGTCGTCCAG
>JBBPBX010072569.1:0-18035 GCA_038048925.1 Garcialebias charrua
TATATATATATATATATATATATATATATATATATATATATATATATATATATATATATATATATATATATATATATATATATATATATATATATATATATATATCTATATATATATATATATATATATATATATATATATATATATATATATACTAGCTTTGCTGTAAAACTGCTTTACAAATACTGATCAATTTCTTTTTTTAAATTGCAGGTTAGCTGGGTGGGTCTGTCCTCGAGATGTGTTAAAGCGCCATCTAGTGGTAGGTGTAATACTTTTGCCTTTTTGATTGTTCATGGAAAATCTACTGTTGTTGTCATCATTCTTTAGTTTGTAGACAGGTCTCTCTTGTAAATGAGTCCTCGAGGCTCAATGAGATTAACCTGCATAAATCAAGATTGAATGAATGAATATGGATGCATTTAATAAAGTGCTCTTATTGACCTTGTGTTTTCTGTTTTACGTTGAAGCGTTTGAATTCATGGCAGTCTGTTGGTCGCTCCATTTTGAATGATGAAGAATGAGGTGTTGCCAGCCTGCCAGACCGACACATAGACAAGACACATGGAAAGTTTATCCACCTGAGAGCATATCGCAGAGTGCCCATGGGAAATGAGGCAGCCAAGAAGCACAAGAACAACTTTTATTTCAAATGAAACCCTTGCTTTTGTTTTCTTGTGTGTGTGTGTGTGTGTGCGTGCGTGCGTGCGTGCGTGTGTGTGTGAAATCTTAAAAGTCATGGTCAGTTTTTTTTATGTCTTGATATGTTTGCATTAGTATTTGTTATGAATATACATACCACTGTGTACTGTATTTACTAGACTGTTTCATAAACTGTTATATTATACTGATTTTTCATAGTTCTTATTGAAATGGTTTACTGGTCCAGCTTGTGATTTGTATAGCAGATTTAAAACAAATGTACGGTACATAAAGTGCTTCAGATATTACAAATAAAAAAACAAATAACCACTGATAGATAGTTTTATTTGTCCCCGTAGGGAAATTAGTTTGCAACATTGTCAGCAGGCATTGACATAAAGGACATACTTATACAAACATGACATTAACATCCATCATTATAGCAAAGACGTTTGAGCTCAGTAATTCATGATATGTTTGTATTATTTAATGATTTAATTGCTTGTATTGGAAACATATGTTAAGATAGTTATTTTACATGAATGCCAAACCTATATTTACAGTATATCAAATTTGCATAAATGAATAAAGAAAAATCCGTAAATATTTGAGTGACATCTGTCACGTATTGGCGTGAATCTAAACCAACCATACGTGAAAGATGCGGAAAGTTTCCAAAGAGATCTAAAGCAGGAATCCCGAGGGATAAAAGCCACATTTTACAGGATCTGCAGCAGATAAAAATCCGGAAATATTCGAGAGACATCTGTCAGGTATGGGCGTGAATTTAAACCAACCATACGTGAAAGATGCGGAAAGTTTCCAAGGAGATCTAATGCAGGAATCCCGAGGGATAAAAGCCACATTTTACCGGATCTGCGGCAGATAAAAATCCGGAGATATTCGAGAGACATCTGTCAGGTATGGGCGTGAATTTAAACCAACCATACGTGAAAGATGCGGAAAGTTTCCAAGGAGATCTAAAGCAGGAATCCCGAGGGATAAAAGCCACATTTTACAGGATCTGCGGCAGATAAAAATCCGGAAATATTCGAGAGACATCTGTCAGGTATGGGCGTGAATTTAAACCAACCATACGTGAAAGATGCGGAAAGTTTCCAAAGAGATCTAAAGCAGGAATCCCGAGGGATAAAAGCCACATTTTACAGGATCTGCGGCAGATAAAAATCCGGAAATATTCGAGAGACATCTGTCAGGTATGGGCGTGAATTTAAACCAACCATACGTGAAAGATGCGGAAAGTTTCCAAAGAGATCTAATGCAGGAATCCCGAGGGATAAAAGCCACATTTTACAGGATCTGCGGCAGATAAAAATCCGGAAATATTCGAGAGACATCTGTCAGGTATGGGCGTGAATTTAAACCAACCATACGTGTAAGATGCGGAAAGTTTCCAAAGAGATCTAATGCAGGAATCCCGAGGGATAAAAGCCACATTTTACAGGATCTGCGGCAGATAAAAATCCGGAAATATTCGAGTGACATCTGTCAGGTATGGGCGTGAATTTAAACCAACCATACGTGTAAGATGCGGAAAGTTTCCAAGGAGATCTAATGCAGGAATCCCGAGGTATCACATACACTCATATTTTCAAGATCCTTGACAGATAAAAATCCATAAATATCCGAGAGACATCTGTCACGTATGGGCGCGAACCTAAACCAACCATACGTGTAAAATGCGGAAAGTTTCCAAAAAGATGTAAAGCAGCAATCCCGAGGAATAACAGCCACATTTGTTCTGGATCTGCGGGAGATATAAGTATCCGGATTTTGGGATTTTTTAAGGATCATTGCGGGCCGTTTACAGGAATATCCGGAAACCGGATCTGCCGGGGATGCGATACGGAAATCCCCGGAAATTGTCCGTATATGTGAAAGATACGGAGATATACGAGATCAGATACTTCCGTATATCTATGGTTTTAGTGCAGTGTCTGGTTTCCATCAGCCTGATCACTAAACCGTTCTCCTCCATTCTGCAGACTTGTTCCAGCCTGTGGGTTTCCTCTCGACACCAGAGCAGCAGAGCCAGCCTGAATATTAATAAAAGTTGTTAAAACTGTTTATCTGTTGTGGTGATTTTGGTCCAGCCATTTGGGGGTTCGTTACACCTATACATTGGAGAAACTAAGCAGCCCATCCACAGACGAATGTCCCAACACAGGAGAGCCTCCTCCTCTGGACAAAACTCAGCTGTTCACCTCCATCTCACGGACAAGGGACACTCTTTTGAGGACCAGAATGTACATATTTTGGACAGAGAGCACAGGTGGTTTGCGAGGGGTGTGAAGGAAGCAGTTTATGTAAAATGAGAGAAACCATAACAGAGGAGGAGGTCTAAGATTTCAACTTTCTAAAACTTATGGTGCAGCCCTGCAGCTGATTCCCAGACGTTTCTCACCTGATGAGAACAGAGGAGCTTTGTTTGTGAATTAGACTAACAAGACTTTGACAGGTCCCTACTATCAATGTGTGAGGTGTGATTTGTCAATTTACATACAGTAGGATGTGTGTGTGTGTTTCCTGTAAGGTCTGCTTTCACACCCTGAACTTTGAATGGGTCACAGGCACTTGTTATCCCAAGCATGTGTGTGTGTTAGCTTCCAATTTACATATGTTGGTGCGTGTCAGTGGATCAGCATGTATAACTTTGCTCGCTTTCACATTTTCCTCATTGAATTGATAAAGCTCCCCAGATGGGAAGCGAAACGTCTTCTGTTACAAATAAAGTCCAGTTGTTCTGTACTGAACGCCTTTTTTGATTTATCATGTCCTGGACGACTGAGAATCTTCACCAGCACCTTAGAGAACTGCTTCTCATAGTCAAAGAAAACCTGAAAGCTATGCACCATAACTCATGTTCCCTGAAGGAAGGGAACGAGGTGCAACATACTTGCTATGGGAATTGCGCCCCCACGCGATTACCTGAAGGAATATATTCACGCCTTTACGGAAGAAGCGTCAACGCCGCGCCAGAGGCCCCGCCCTCTGGGTAATTAAGCGGCTGACGCCCATCCATCTTCCTCCAAAATTGCACTACACCGAGCTTTCAGCATTGAAAGGGCCAGATATGTTGCACCTCGTTCCCTTCCTTCAGGGAACATGAGTTATGGTGCAGCCACTCCAATGTCAGGAATCTGGGAGTTATTTTTGGCAGTGCTTTTAAGTTAGACAAACAGATAAATGCTGTTGTTAAATCCGGTTTCTTCCAGCTAAGACTCATTGACAAGGTGAAGTCTTGTCTCTCTTTCAGAGACCTTGAAAAGGTGATTCACGCTTTTATTACTTCTCGCTTGGACTATTGTAATTCACTGTATGTTGGTTTAGACAAATCATCTTTGCATCGTTTACAATCTGTCCAGAACGCAGCAGCTCGTCTTTTAACTTCAACTAAAAAATATGAACATATAACCCCTGTCCTGGCATCCCTTCACTGGCTCCCGGTCTGCTATCGAATTGATTTTAAGATTTTATTGCTTGTTTTTAAAATCTTAAAAGGTCTGGCCCCGTCATATTTATGTGATCTTATTAATATCTACACTCCTGTAAGAGCACTCCGGTCTACCAACCAGTTTCTCTTAGATGTCCCCAGATCCAGAATGAAATCCAGAGGTGATCGGGCTTTTGCGGTTGCTGCTCCAAAACTGTGGAACAGTTTACCTGAGAAAGTAAAGACCGCTCAGACTGTTGACACTTTTAAATCTTCACTTAAGACTCATCTCTTTTACTTGGCATTTGATCCTCGCAGAATGTGAGATCAAATTATGAGCAGATTTTATTGTTGTTGTGTATTTACTGATAGCTTTATTATGTTTAGTGGCACTAGATGCATTTTACTCTGTTTTTATTTTATTTTTTTAACTGTAAAGCACTTTGGTCGACTTCGGTTGTTTTTATGTGCTATATAAATAAAATTGACATTGACATTGACATAACTTTCAGTTCCCTTTCAGTCTGGTCTCTCGATGCAACATACTTGCTATGGGAACGTAATCCATTCACGCCCTTGAAATGCTCAGTAAAATGCATGCTAGAGTGAATGTCTGCCCTTGACCAGCAGGCATCTCAAGGCTACTTTCTACTGTGTGTTAGAAAGGACAGCCTGAGTGACGTCACACACAGTAACATCCAAACTGTAATGCTTTGCAAAAGTGTTTAATGAGCTCTAGTTTGTAGCAGTGCAGATGTCTGCAACTGGTACACCCTTGAACAATGACCAGGAAGTGGCCAAGCCCCGAGTGGAGTGAGCGTGCACCCCAGAGGGCACCTGTTGACCTTTGCTACTGTACACCTTTTTAATGGCCTCAATCACCTAATGTGAAAGGCATTGTTTTGATAGGGCCTTTCCGGTAGCAGGTGCTGCAAAGCAGACGAACAGTTGATTTGTTTTTCTCCATTTGGCTGTTCTCTGCATGTAAGTGCGTAAAGCTCTCACGGGGCAGAGAGCCTTCAGCCTTTCCTGTTCCTGAGTGAGGACGGGAGCAGGTGGGAAGGAGGAGAGATCAAAGTCTAGACTCCTGTGGTTCAAAGTCAAGACCTTGGGAGTGTATGCGGGATTAGGCCTTAAGGTGACCTTTGACCCGTCAGGGGCGAATCTGGTACACATTGGATGTACAGACAATGCATGGAGGTCACCCACGCGTTTCGCCGAGCAAAGTGCCAGGAGTAGAGCGGTTTTATAAGATAACAAATCTATCTTAACCTCGCTCAGTGGCTCGAATGGGGGGTCACAGAGAGCCCCCAAGACCAGGCCAAGATCCCAACCAGGGGTCAGAATCCTGCTGGGTGGTTTAGTCCGAAGCACACCTTTCATAAATCTTATTATGATTGGATGCGCTCCAGGTGTCCTGTGTCCCCAACTTTCATGACAGGCTGAAATAGCTGATAGGAAAACTTTAATCATTGAGTAAGAACAACCTTTTTCCAGTAAGTCCTGAAGGAAGGTCAGGAGCTGAGCCAAGTCGCATGCATAAGAAATAATATTTCTTTCTGAGCACCAGGCTTCAAAAATACGCCACTTCTGTAAATATAGAGACTGTGTTGACACAGCACGGGCATTTTGTATGGTTTTTACCACATTTTCCGGCAGGCCTGACGCCATCAGCTTGTTATTTTCTGTCAACAAGCTGAAATTTTTGACAGTTCCTGGCCTAAGCTGCTGGACTGCCCCTTCTGGTGACATAGTTTAGCCCTGAAGAAGAGCAGTTTGTGTATCCAGTTCTCCTCCAAGGGCCCTGGAGGCTGTGAACCCCTGGGGGTCAACCAAGTTAGGAAGAGGGCTTCCTTGCTGATGTGCTACCAGGTTGCTCTGCTCGAAGGTAATCGAGGGCAGATGCAACCTGTCTTCCGTATTAGGCAGAGTTGGAGCAGAAAGTCTATTTTCCCCCTCCAAGTTTGGGGTCATGGGACTGGGAGACTGCGAGTTTTGTAAACGAGCAGACCTCCTGACTCCAATCCGTTTTTTGGAATGGTCCAGTTTACTGGTACTTGGCTTTAACAGAGCGTCGGAACCAGGCAAACCGACCGTGGTTTTTGTTTTACCCGTTGGGAGAATTTTGTTTGAGAGAAGAGCTGGATCAGCACAGAGAGGAAGGTCACTTGCTGTCTGATCACTGCATGGACATTGCGTGTCCCTCATTAATAACAAAGGGGCAGCTGCAACGTGAGAACATGGACATGCTCCTTTTAGTTTGGCAGACTTTAGATTATTTGGTGATAGAGAGCCCAGTCCCCTTCGAAAAACAGGAAGAGAGATCTGATTCGACTCTGATTTGTTTATATGCACAGCAGCTTGAACACAATTGCTACTGTGAAGGTGTGAAGCTTGTGGCTGCCTGTGGGCATCTGACGTGCCTCCCCCCCGTCATTAGATTCTGTCGGCATGCCTCCCTGAGGTGCGGACATGTCACGCGTTCGCCTGGTTAGTGTATTGGCTACCTCGTTATTCACAATGGAGCGGGGGCTTGAGCACGTGACCCTCCTCACCTGTCTCCGTGAGGGGTGTGGGGGGTGCTTGCAGATGCCTCTGTGTCTGTTTACTGCAGACGAATCAGAGGCACCCTGCTGGGGTTTATTGATTAGGCTAATACCCCATGGGCTGTGAGGGAGGGGGGGAAATGGCCCCCTCCCTTTATGATGGCTGGCAGGCCAGAGGGACCTGTTCTGCTGAAGTTATTTGTGTGTTGTTTGTTTTTTTTTTGAGAGTCAATAAAACAGAGAGGGACTGTTTTATGAGCTTTATTCGTGCTTATGTGTAATGACGTACATGATTCTATGTCACTCACAGCAGAGAGAGCATGATTTGTGCATGCGATAGATTTACCAGCTTTTTGTACCGTGTTACAAATAAAGTCTGGACATGAAGAGATCATTCCCAGTACCACGTGGGTGGGTGATTGTGTAATGTAGGAACGTGGACCTGGTTCATCAGGCACGTTTCTGTCTGGTGTCCCGGTTCACTGAGGAGGCCCTGTGTCTGACCGCCTGGTGGGGAACAAACCTGTTTTTGCTCCATGCGTGCTCGTGCGAGGTTGGCCCGGCGGGGTCTCTATCGGAGCTCCTCCTCGTATGCTGGCCGCTTCTGCGGTGGGGCACGCGTTGCTGAGCGGTGTCGAGGCTGCGCTTGTCTGTCTCCAGTAGACTCCCTTGGGGGTGCGAAGCTTCTCTGGGGAATGCCCACCCGGAGAGCTTCGGCTTGTCTGCGCCTTTGGTCCAGCTTGGTCTGAATTTGCTCCAAAGCTTTACCAAATAATCCCGTCAGCTCTATCGAGTGGTGGAGAAAAGGCACCAGTGGCGGTTCTAGACCAGTTGTACTGGTGGGGCCAAGCTGGGGCCAGAGGTTTTGTCAGAGGGACACGTTCATCTCGGAGAAAAAGACAGATTCGAAATCTTACTTGACTCTTATTTTTTTAAAGCAGTGATTAACCATTGTAACCAAAGAAAATAGTTTAAAAAATCAAATGAGAAAAATATAAAACATTTTACACAGTATTTGTATTGACTGAATAAAATATATTAATAAGCAAATAAAATGATAATGAAAATAACTGTTAGGTGAAGTCTTGGTTCAGTTTCTCAGTCCAAAATTATATACAGGTAACAACATTGGCTGCCCTACTATCACAGCAACTGTATTCTGTGATTTTGATGAATACAAAATCGCAGAATTTCATGATTTCTGGCATCATGATTTCTGGCAAACCGATCAACAAATGAGTGACTCATTTGTTGATCGGTTTGCCAGAAATTATCAAATTATGTTTGTATTCTGCATCTGTCTGTTAGCAAAATATCTTATGAACAACTGAACAGATTTTGATTAAACTTTCAAGAAATAATCACTGAATGGCTCTCTACGACTGGTTGACTTTTAAAGTACATTCAATTCAAAATGGCTGCCACAGCTAACTGAACAACACAAAATTGACTACAACTCAGTCAATTTGACAAAAAATTGAGATAAAATTTGGTGTGGTAGTAGCTGAGACTCATTCCCAAAGCATAAGCAAAGGACTTTTAGAATGCATAAGATCTTTCTTTAAAATTATAGCGTTATTTATTTAGAATCAATGGTGTTGGTCTGTTAGCAAAATATCTCATGACCCTCTGGACAGATTTTGAAACATCTTTCAAGAAATAATAAACGGATGTTTCTTTACTGATGATTAACTTTTGAGTACAATTGAATTGAAGATTGCTGCAGCAGGCAATTGAAATAAGCCAACTCAAAAATTGTTATAATTCAGTTAATTTTACAGCTATGGAGTTAAGTGATTGTTTGTTTAAAGTTATTTTATATATTCTTTTAAATAATGGGGTGATATAAGATTTTTTTCTTCTTTCTGCACTCTTTTCATTCAATGTTTTATTTTTGATTAATTTGTTTTATTTTGTCTCTTTTAAATGAATGAATAAATATCCATCCATCCATCTTCTTCCGCTTATCCGGGGTAGGGTCGCGGGGGTAGCAGCCTAAGTAGGGACGCCCAGACTTCCCTCTCCCCAGCCACTTGGAGCAGCTCCTCCGGGGGAATCCCAAGGCGTTCCCAGGCCAGCCGAGAAACATAGTCCCTCCAGCGCGTCCTGGGTCTTCCTCTGGGTCTCCTCCCGGTGGGACATGCCCGGAACACCTCACCAGGGAGGCGTCCAGGAGGCATCCTAACCAGATGCCCGAGCCACCTCAACTGGCTCCTCTCGATGTGGAGAAGCAGCGGCTCTACTCCGAGTCCCTCCCGGATGACTGAGCTTCTCACCCTATCTCTAAGGGAGAGTCCAGCCACCCTGCGGAGAAAACTCATTTCAGCCGCTTGTATCCGAGATCTTGTTCTTTCGGTCATAACCCAAAGCTCATGACCATAGATGAGGGTGGGAACGTAGATCGATCGGTAAATTGAGAGCTTTGCCTTTTGACTCAGCTCTCTCTTCACCACGACAGACCGGTACAGCGCCCGCTTCACTGCGGACGCTGCACCTATCCGCCTATCGATCTCACGCTCCAGTTTTCCCTCATTCGTGAACAAGATCCCGAGATCTCCCGGCACGAAGATCCCGAGATACTTAAACTCCTCCACTTGGGGCAGGACCACCTCCCCGACCCAGAGAGGGCATGCTACCCTTTTCCGGCTCAAGACCATGGCCTCGGTCTTGGGGTCTTGAATGAATAAATAAATTAAATAAAATATTAAATGGCTTTACATCTGCTAAGTTCATGGCATAAACCAACACAGACATGTTCCTGTTTTTAGTGTTTACATAGCTTTATATTGTAGCTGTTATGATATGATGCGCAGCCACGGAGCTCCAGGGGGAAGCTGACAGCAGCTGCCCGGAAACAGAGCGCCATTCCCGGCATGAAAAAGAAAAACACACCGCTGAAGCCCAGAGCTCAAATGTCCGGCGTAAAACTAACTTGACCGCGGTTTAATGTGGCGCTATGGCTCTGCAGACATTGAACGTTGTTGTCTTGCAGTGTTTAAATACTTCCACACAGCGGACACATGTTACTTTGTTACGATGAAAAGTCGGCTAGCTGCTAGGCTAGCTAACATGCTACTCACCAGTGTTGTCAGATCTTGCGACAGAAACAAGTGACCAGAGACTCCATGTAAACATATCCATAACCAATTGTGACCAGCTCCATGTAAAAAATCCATAAACAAACGACCCGCTTTTTGAAAACGATGCCACAACAAACCCAACTGAGTACTCAGTTGTCCTCACGCTTGTAGCTGGCTGCAAACTGTGACATGGATTTCCTGAATGTGAGGCGGGTCTTGTTACTCTGGGTTCATGAGACACGCCTCCGTTCAGGAAATCCATTCCATAGTTTGAAGCCAACGTGCATCATGGATCAGAAAATATCGGCAGGTTGGATCAAAAATCTGATACGTAAATTATGCTGGTATCGGATGGTTTCCGCTTCTTGCTCAGAGGGCGGGCCAGAGGGAGGGCCAGGCTCCGTGATACACGGGCACCGGCCCGTGTGGGCCCGTGTCCAAAACCGCCACAGAAAGGCACCTTTTCTCCCTCAGGGAGATCCGTTAAAGTCATCCACAGGTGGCAAATCGCGATGACCACTTCCGCCATGCCTCTGCCTTGAACAACAGCTGTTGTCCCCATCATGCAGAGCACAAAGTCTGTTGCCCTGCGGGCTTTGTCCAGCAAGTCGGCGGCCGCCTGCTTGTCCGTTGTTACCTGCAGCTGCTGCAACTTTTCCGCTAGATAAGCCTGCATCAACGCGGACGCGTTCATGGCGCGTGCCGCGGGTCCCTGAGCTCTGTAGCACTTCTCGAGTAGAGACGCTGAAGCTCGACAAGCCTTGCTGGGGAGAGTTGGTTTTGTCCTGGATAACTTAGGAGCCAGGTGAGACGCTAGTGTGTCCTCAATCTGAGGCATGTTAGATACTCCCACCTCATCCATCCTGTCGACGTCGAGGAACTGTGAGAGGGGAAGGAGCATGGGGGCTCTTAGTTGAGCCCAGGTGCGAGTTAGTTCTGTGAGGAAGTCCGGGAACACGGGCATCCTTTGCCTCGTGGCGGCCTGCTGCTTCAAGTAAAAATAGTTTCCTGCCAGCCTTGTGACCTGTTGGCGAGGAGGAGGCTCGGGCCATGGGATGTGTAGCACATCTGCTGCTCTGTGGCACAGGTCGAACAGAGCAGGGATGGAAAAGTTGGTTTCTGGGAGCACAGGTACTGGGGTCTGGGAAAGATCTTCTCCCTGATCCTCCAGTTCCACGTCTGCGTTCTCCGCTGAAACTTCGCCCGAGGCTGAAATCGAGATCTCGTGCTCGTTCATCATGCCTCGAGTGTCAAACTCGACTGTTAAGTCCACCATAGGAGCCAGCACATCAGGGCTGTCACCCCATTTGACTTGTGTGCTGTCATGTAGAGCCATGTTCTCGAGCTCCGGCGTGGGAGTGAGAGGCTCCGTGGTGTCCGCATCCGCTTGTACTGCTGAAGTGCCCATGGCTTTGGCGACAAGGTCAACCCGGTGCCGCAGCACCTCATCCAGCATCAGGTTGCAGTGTGGGCAAAAGTCGGGCGTATCCAGCGCTGTTTTTGCGTGAAGCATTCCCAGGCAGACTGGACAGGCCTCATGGGTGTCCGTTGCTGCGAGAGAGAAACCGCATCCAATGGGACAGGCGCGCGAACTTGGGCTCGCCGTCCTGTTGGTTTTCCTTGGAAGTCTTGCCTTTCGCTTTCCTTTCTCCGGAGGCATGTCTGAGATAAAGCGAGCGAGTCCTTCCAGAATCCTTTGTATTTTTCCTTGAAATGTCTCCTCCGTTACGTCGCTTTCGCTGGCTAGCTCGCTAGGAGTTAGCGAAGTAGCTTTTTTCTTGTGGCGTTATTAGCGTCGTCGAGTGAAGCAATCTGTAGAGAGAGGAGAAGAAAATACTTTGGGGTTAAGAGAAAATGTGCCGGACTAGCTTTCGCTAGTCCAGCAATACACAGGAATAATTCTCTGTGCGCTCAGTGCAGGGAGCAAGCTCACCTCAAGTTGAGCGATGAAGCAACAGAGAAGTCCCACGAAGAGGTAGTTCAGGTTTAGCGAGGTGAAGGGCAAAAAAGAGGAAGATGGATGGGCGTCAGCCGCTTAAGTACCCAGAGGGCGGGGCCTCTGGCGCGGCGTTGACGCATCTGCCGTAAAGGCGTGAGTATATGCCTTCAGGTAATCGCACGGGGGCGCAATTCCCATAGCAAGTATGTTGCACCGAGAGACCAGACTGAAAGGGAACCAGACTGCAGCACTTTGAAGCTAAAGTTGCAAACACACTTTAGTTATCTTTCTCAGCTGTTTGACTTTCTGGCCTCTGACTCTTACTGAGTTGTACAGATGAACTGTGTTAAATAAAATGACTTCAGATTTCATTCTTCTTCTGCTCTCTCAGAGCCTCTTGAGTGCCAGAAGTCTTGTAAGAATGGTGGCACGTGCGTGGGCCTCAACAAGTGCCGCTGTCTCCCAGGATTCACTGGTAGTGTTTGTGAATCAGGTATGTAACACATTTGCAAATAGGTGAATTAAATATTTTTGCCCTCACTTGGCGTAGACTAACCCCAAAAATACACTACACGCGTTCCAGCTCCGCCCCGCTCCGGTCCGACCTCCGCAGCAAATACGCACCCTTTATAATCAATGAGATAAAGTACACTGGCTCCGCACGGCGGCGGTGAGCTGCGGAGAGCGGACGGCAGTCCGTCAAAATTAGAAATTTTTCTATTTCTGCCGGATGACGGAGCTGTGCCGGAGTCAACTTTTGAAGATTACGTCGCACCAACAGGAAAAGGAACGAGCACAACTTCCGTATTTACAAAATAAAATCACCACGGGCGGACTAATCCTAGCTCTATACGGATTTATTTGTACAAAAATGCTGTCAAACTATCATTTATGACTATTCTATGACTAAACTATTATATTTATGACTATGACTACACCTAATAACGCAAAACAAGAAATAAATAAATAAAAAAGTATTTTATTCTGAAATGTAAACATCACTTCCTGTTGCTCAAACCATGTCCTGTCGCTTATTTACGAGAGAAGATCAAGGCAGCCTTTTACTGTTGTTCTCCTTCTTCCACCGAATTAATTGTTTTGTTCTGACTTCATTATTTATCACTTGATTTATCGCGCAATCTCACAATTCCCGCGCATGCGTCTTGGAGCGGCGCATCCACTCGGACCTGAGCTGAGCGGAGGCAGTGGACTTTGGACTCGCTCAGCTGCGACCTGCGGAGCGGAGCGGACACGGACCGCGTGTAGTGTATTTTTGGGGTTACTCTGTTGGGTGTATCTGCAGCCATAACCACTCTGTGTGTCCCACCCTGTCAGCATGGAGCCACGTGTAGCCCACATAACACCTGTACCTGTGCAGAGGGCACCACAGGCCTGCGTTGTGAGAGGCTGTAAGTGATTTAAACACAAGCAGCATGTACGTCATGTACAACAGCAGCTTCTCTGTGACGTGCTCTTGGCCTTTATGTCATGGCTTTTCTTCTGTCCCAGGACGTGCCCTGTGGTCACTACCATGGTCAACACAGCTCGGGCGGTGAGGAAAGCGTTCAGGCAGAGTTATGTTGATCGCTGCAGACCTTTGGGAGTTTAGCTTTGCACTAAATACAGGTTATGTTTTTCCTACAGTGGTGTCCTGTACAGACTAACTCATTAAATAGCTGCCTGGCTGATTAACTCATGTTTTTTCTGCTTTGTGTTTGTGTTTCCAGGATGAATCAGGCACGAGTTTACCTGCAGGCTTATAGGGTTGGCTACAAAATCCAGTGTCCTGGACAGAGGCGCAGATAAACAGTGCTGATACAACAAAAAACTGCTTTTCATCTCCACTGAAAAACTTTCTGGACCACATGTGAAGTCAAAAACACTTGAGCTGAATCAAGACGACCTCGTACTGTGAAACTAGATGAGACAGAACAAGTGTGAGGGTCTGAGGGGAGTTTCACTCTAACATCAGCCACTGACATTAAAATCAAAAAGGCATGCCTCAAATTAAAACAATTTAATTTTGGCTTGGGATGACAAATCACTTGAATTGTTTTCTTTATTTTTAAATAAAATTATAAAATATTTACTGTACATTTCAAGCTATTAAATTTTTCAGTTTGTGACAATTTTCAGATGTGTCAGTTTTGGGACAATTTTTCGTTTGTGTTATTTTAGTGCCTACAAATGGTTTTAACTATCAGTATGGCATGAGCATTTATTTTTCACTATATGGGTTTATGGGTTCCCACACTCTAAATTTTATTGTTTAAGTAGCATAAAAGTCCCCAGTAAAGGTAGGTCATGGTTGCATTTAAGCCAGAGTTACAGATCTGAAACAAAACTGGTCACCAGGATTTTTTCTAAAGTGTTAACAATTGCTGACATCCAGTCAAAAGCAGGTGATGACAGGTCAAAACCCCTCAAACAAAGAAAGTGTGGTAGACTTCATTCATTTGATTTGATTTTATGTTTATTCATTCATTTTAAAAGAACAATACAAGACAGTTTCATCAGATACAAGATTACAAGTAGGATAAAATGAAGGGAGCAGAAAGAAGATGAAATCTTATTATATCTGCCCCTATTTCACAGTTTGTTCAACCAATGATAACTTTCAAGCAACATCACAGAATGAATAGTTCTACCTATTTTCCTAACTGTAATACACAAACTACATCACAAAATGAATAATTCTACTTAATTTTCCTGACTGTAAAACATAAACTAGATCACAAAATGAATAATTCTACTTAATATTTCTAACTGTAATACACAAACTACATCACCCATAATTCTAATTAATTTTCTAATTCTAATTTTTTTTTTTTTTTTTATAATTTTATTTAATTTTCCTATTTTTTTTCTATTAATTTTCCTAACTGTAATACACAAACTAGATCATAAAATGAATAATTCTACTTAATTCTACTTAATTTTTCTAATTGAAATACACAAACTAAAAGATGGCACAACATCAAGATGTTCACAAAATGAATAATTCTACTTAATTTTCCTAATTGTAATACACAAATTCATCACAAAAATGAATAATTCTACTTAATTTTTCTAACTGTAATACACAAACTGCTTCATAAAATGAATAACTCTACTTAATTTTTCTAACTGTAATACACAAACGTACATCATAAGTACAACATAATTGTAATACACAAACACGCAAGATTACATCATATATAGTTTTTGAGCAAGTCCTTTTTGACCTTTTTCTTAAATGTATACATTGATTTTTCATTTTTAACATCACTCTCCAGAGCATTCCACAATCGAATTCCCTGAATTGAGGTAGACCGTCCTTTTAAGCTGGTTCTGAATTGTGGTTTGATGAATATCTCTGTCCCTTTGAGATTGTAATAACTTTGTCTTTTTATAAAATTTCTTTGGATATTTAAAGGTAATGTGTTATTATGAGCCCTATACATAATTGATAAAATACTATATTCTACCAATTCCTGGAATTTCAATAAGTTTAGTTGAATAAACAAGGTGTTTGAAGGGTGAGTGAAATGTTTTCTGGTGATTACTCTTACAGCTCTCTTTTGTAAAATAAAAACAGGCTTTGTAATAGTTTTGCATGCTTTTCCCCAAACCTCAATACAATAGATTAAATGTGGAGCAATGATTGTGTTATACAACATATGTAAAGCTTTATCAATTAAAAAATCCCTGACTTTATACAGTACTGCAATTGCTCTAGCTAGTTTTTTTAATAGAATTTACATGATGTTTCCATGTCAGTTTGTCATCAATGATAACACCCAGAAACTTCACTTCACTCACTTTACAGATCACAACATCTTCAATTTCAAATGGATCGTCATCAACAATTCCCTTTTTGTTACTGAAAATCATGTAGTTAGTTTTATCTAAATTCAAAGATAATTTGTTTAATTTAAACCAAGTTTGTATTTTTATAAATTCTGTTTTCATCATATCCAAAATCTGTTTTATGTCATTACCCGAACTGAAAAAAGTGGTGTCATCGGCAAAAAGAACACATTTAAGTAGTGCTGACACATTTACCAAGTCATTCACATATAAAATAAACAACTTTGGTCCAAGCACAGAACCCTGAGGAACTCCACAAGTGATATCACGGAGGTCAGATCTAACATCATTTATTTGCACAAACTGTTTCCTGTCCTTCAAATAGCTAGATACCCACTGTAATGCTGGTCCTCTAATACCATATTTATTTAGTTTTTCAAGGAGAATGGTGTGGTCAATGGTATCAAATGCTTTTTTTAGATCAACAAAAACACTAACACAGTACTGTTTATGATCGACAGCATTAGTTATTTGTTCCATTAAATCCATGAGAGCCATTGACGTAGAGTTTTTTTCTCTAAACCCATATTGACTGCTACTTAAAATGTTTTGTTTATCAATAAATTGATCCAATCTGGACACAAATAGTTTTTCTAGAATCTTTGAGAACTGTGGTAATAAGGATATTGGCCTATAATTATTGAATACACATTTATCACCATTTTTAAAAAGAGGAATTACCTTTGCTACTTTCATGTTATCTGGAAATATTCCTGTTGAAAAAGATAAATTGCATATATATGTAAACGGTTCAATAACATAACTTATTATTTCCTTTACGAACATCATATCCATGTCCACCCAGTCTTTTGATCTCTTGTCTGAGAGATTTTTTACCATTTTCATAATTTCCTCTTTGTTAGTTCCACTAAGAAAAATACTGTTGGTGCAACTTTTAATTGAATGACACACCTTATTATCTACTTTTGGTATTTTAGCTGCAAGGCTTGATCCAATATTTACAAAATATTGATTAAATTCATTTACGATATCATTCTCATCATGTATTTCTTTGTCATCTTTCACAAAATATTTTGCAATGTTCGTTTTTTTAACAAAGAATGATGACAACAGAAGACAATCATAAAATAAATCATTTGAATTGAGAAGAATAAATGAAAAAAATTGTATTAAAAATCAAACATAAACAGCTAAGTTGTAAAGTAATGTAAAATACTAAAAACAGAAACATATCTGCATTGGTTTTTGCCATGAACTTAACAGATGTTTAAAGCCATTTAGAGAGGTCAAGGCCAAGAGCTTCATATCTTTGTGCAAGATATTCCAGGAAACAGGAGCGGAGTAGGAGAAGGCCCTTTTGCCTAGTTCAATCTGTACTGTGGGAACACTGCAGGTAATAATGTCCTGGGAGTGCACGCTGTAGCTGCACTCACACAGAGACATGTAGGAGGAGATGTAATGTAAAATACATGCAGGAGGTCTAGTATAGAGTCTTCTAGGCTCAATGTGATTTATCTGTCTAAATAAAGGTTGAAAAAAATATGAAGGCAATCAACCAAGAAGTGATTTAAAGATGAAAATGTACCAGTGGAAGAGTCTGTGTGAAGTTAATGATGTCCAGTTAACCAGTGAATACTGGGTGCAGTGGTGGGTGCGATAATCACAGCCAGTTATGAATCTTAGTGCACCATGATAGACAACATCCAACATCTGCAGGGTGCTTGTAGGAGCGTTCATGTAGATCATGTCACTGTGGTCAATGGAGGGAAGGAAAGTCACAGTTACAAGATGTTTCCTAGCATTCAGAGTTAGACAGGATCTGTTTCTGAAAAAGAAAAAAAAGCAGTTTAACTTACAGTTTCCTTACCAAGTTTTCCACATGGAGCTTAAAAGAGAGATGTGAATCAAGCAAAATTAGCAGGGGGCCCAATTTAACAGGGGGAATTTGGAAGGTCACAGGTTCAAATCCCCACACTGACACCTGCCTCCACCCTAATTTGTCCCACCCTGGGCACTTGAACAAGGCCCTTAACCCCCACCATCTGCTCCCCCGGGTGCCCTAGATAGCAGCTCTCTGCTCCACACAGAGGACTGTGGTAGCTCGGTGGACTGTGGTTGTGTCCGGAAGAACATCCAGCATAAAAACACTCTGCAAGTCCATCCATCCATCCATTTTCTTCCGCTTATCCGGGGTCGGGTCGCGGGGGTAGCAGCCTAAGTAGGGAGGCCCAGACTTCCCTCTCCCCAGCCACTTGGAGCAGCTCCTCTGGGGGAATCCCAAGGCGTTCCCAGGCCAGCCGAGAAACATAGTCCCTCCAGCGTATCCTGGGTCTTCCTCTGGGTCTCCTCCCGGTGGGACATGCCCGGAACACCTCACCAGGGAGGCGTCCAGGAGGCATCCTAACCAGATGCCCGAGCCACCTCAACTGGCTCCTCTCGATGTGGAGAAGCAGCGGCTCTACTCCGAGTCCCTCCCGGATGACTGAGCTTCTCACCCTATCTCTAAGGGAGAGTCCAGCCACCCTGCGGAGAAAACTCATTTCAGCCGCTTGTATCCGAGATCT
>JBBPBX010072570.1:5503-18035 GCA_038048925.1 Garcialebias charrua
AATTTCTTGTAAAGCTCAATTGGTAGGCCATCAGGGCCAGGGGCTTTACCCAAATTCATTTGGCTAAGAGCTATTTTAAGTTCTTGAATACTCAGTTTTTCATCCAGATTATTCTTACTATCCTCTGATAAAGTTGGAAATAAGAGCTGGTCCAGGAACTGCTTCTGTTTATTTGGGTTATCTGGGTATTGGGATTTATACAGATTTTCATAATACTTTGTAAAAGCCTCATTTATGTCTTTTGGATCCACCAGATACTCACCGTCATCCAGTATGATTGAGTTAATGGCCCTGTTTGTCTGTAGTTTTTTAAGTCTCCAAGCTAAGAGTTTGCCTGCTTTTTCACCCTGATCATAATATGATTGTTTTAACCACAGTAAATTATTTGCTATTTTATTGGTAGTGAGCTCAACATACTCTGATTTTAATAACAGAAGTCTCTTATCCTTATCAGCGTCGCTGCCATGATACATTTGCTCTTGCAATTCTTTGATTTGTTTTTCAATGTTTTTTAATTTGTTTAAATGTATTTTTGATTTATACCTAGTGTAACTCATAATTTCCCCCCTTATATAGGCTTTGAATGCTTCCCATTTTATTGATGCACTAGTTTGGTTTGTATTAAAGTTAAAGTATTCAGTTATTCTCTCTTTAAGAAAACCCTCAAACTCCTCCGATTCAAGCCATTTAGTCTGAAATCGAAATTGAATCGAGGGCCGGCAATAATTAGGTAATTTTATTGATAAATTAATTGGAGCGTGGTCAGAAAGTAAAATAGCCTCATACCAACAGTTTTGGACCATAGATAGCAGGCCGGAGGAGATCAGAAAAAAGTCTATTCGCGAATAAGTCTTAAAGGTACTTGAAAAGCAAGAGTACTCTGTTTTATTTGGATAAAGTTGTCTCCAAATCTCCACTAGGTTAAGATCCTTTATATATTTCTCAATAGTTTTCCTGGCTTGTTGGTGGGATGTGGCTGAATTTTTTGAACGGTCTAATGTAGGGCTTAAGGCACAATTGAAATCTCCCCCGATATAAACATACCGTTATAGCCTGAAGTAGTTAAAAAAAATCTTGGTAAAAAACAGGATCGTCCCCGTTAGGGGCATATAAACATACCAAATTGACCAGTGTAGATATTATTATGCCACTGAGTATAATAAATCTCCCTGATGGGTCAGAGTATTTATCCCTTAGTTGAAATGGGACTGATTTATGAATCAGTATTATAACTCCCCTAGCATGGGTTGTAAAACTAGAAGAGAATACCTGACCAGGCCATCTAGATCTAATTTTATTCACATCCTTTTCCACCAAATGTGTCTCTTGCAAGAAACATATTGTAGTCTTCATCTGTTTTATTCTGCCCAGCACCTGTTTGAGTTTGACCATTTTGTTTAGACCTCTGACATTCCAACTAGATATGTTCACCGTAGAACAATCAGACATAAATCATATAGTTGAAAATATACACAAAAAACAGAAATTGACCCCTTCTCATTCTCACATTCAGGTCATGTAAAATCAACAACATTAAATTGTCCAGAGTGAGCCCAACATCCCAAAAAAAAAACACATTTCCCCAAACAAAATGTGTTAACCCCTTTTAAACCTTGAACTTGGGTTATGTAAACGTTGCATCCATCAAGTGGGTAACGTGAAAGTCTGTACATCCAACGGTCATGTGTAGGTGGGATAATAGGGGAAAAAGTAAGCTTCTGGCCAAAATATGAGTTAACGCTGTATTTAACAGAGGTGTAGTGAAGAACTATTAACAGCAATGTTTACGCTACCTCATACAGAAATAAAACATTTTGAAAAACTCAAATACATTTTAGGTTTCATGCCTACAAATTTTGGCAGTAAAATAATATTTAACAGATATCTAGAGGTGTAATGAAAAACTTAGCAGC
This sequence comes from Garcialebias charrua, assembly GCA_038048925.1. Taxonomy (NCBI): domain Eukaryota; kingdom Metazoa; phylum Chordata; class Actinopteri; order Cyprinodontiformes; family Rivulidae; genus Garcialebias; species Garcialebias charrua. The sequence goes on from JBBPBX010072570.1 coordinate 7,417, forward strand.
AATGTTTATACTACCTCATACAGAAAAAAAAAACATTTTGTAAAACTCAAATATTTTTTTATGTTTCATGCCTACAAATTTTGGTAGTAAAATAATATTTAACAGATATCTGGAGGTATAATGAAAAAGTATTAGCAGAAATGTTTATTCTACCTCATACAGAAATAAAACATTTTGGAGTAAAAAAAACTGAAATACTTTGTAGGTTTCATGCCTACACATTTTGGCAGTAAAATAATATTCAACAGATATCTTGAGGTATAATGAAAAACTATTAGCAGCAATGTTTACGCTACCTCATACAGAAATAAAACATTTTGTAAAACTTAAAATACTTTTTAGGTTTCATGCCTATAAATTTTGGTAGAAAAATAATATTTAATAGATATCTAGAGGTGTAATGAAAAACTATTAGCAGCAATAAAAAAGGTGTTCAATACAAGATCAACTGGACTTTATTTGTTGCAGAAAACGTTTCGACTCCTATTCAGGAGGCTTTTTCAATTCAAAGAAACAAACTGTGAGAAGTTTGGAGTTATAACAGAACCACGCACCATCATATGTAAATTGCAAGCTGAGGTAACACATACATGTAAATTGACAGATCACACCTTAACAGTAGGGGGTTCCCTTGAGGTCTCTGACAGAAGACACAACACTGTATGTAAATTGACAAAAAACACCTCCCAACCAACAACAGAGGCTTCTCAAAGAAATTTGTTAGTCTAATTTACAGACAAAACACCTCTGCTCCAATCCGGTGTAAAACGTTTCGGAATCAATCCCAAAACTGAGTTATAAGTCTTGGAAAGTTGAAATCTCAGACCTCCTCCTCTGTTAAGAGAAGGTTTTTCTCTCTTAACATAAACAGCTTCCTTCACACCCCTCTCAAACCATCTGTGCTCTCGGTCCAAAATTTGCACATTCTGGTCCTCAAATGAGTGTCCCTTGTCCATGAGGTGGAGGTGAACAGCTGAGTTTTGTCCAGAGGAGGTTGCTCTCCTGTGTTGGGACATTCTTTTGTGGATGGGCTGCTTAGTTTCTCCAATGTAGCGGTCTGAGCAGACCTCGCTGCACTGGACTGCGTAAACCACACCACTCTGTTTGTGTGTCGGGGTTCTGTCCTTAGGGTGGACCAGCCTCTGTCTGAGAGTCCTGCTGGGTTTGAAATGTACTGGGATGTTGTGTTTGTTGAAAATCCTTCTGAAATTCTCTGAGACTCCAGCAACATAAGGAATGACAATGTTTTTCCGTCTGTTAGACTTTTTCTGTTCATTATTGTGTTTAGCAGATTTCCTTGCTGACTTGACAAAAGCCCAGTTGGGATATCCACATGTTTGCAGAGATTTGTTGATGTGTTTCTGTTCCTTTTCCTTCCCTTCTGTCCTTGTGGGGATGTGTTCTGCCCGATGCTGTAAAGTTCTGATGACAGAAAGTTTGTGCTCCAGTGGATGGTGAGAGTCAAACAGGAGATATTGGTCTGTGTGGGTTGGTTTTCTGTAAACTTCAATGTTGAGACTGTCATCTCCCTCCATATGCACCAAACAGTCCAAAAAAGGCAGCTTATTGTCGTTAGCATCCTCTCTGGTGAACTTGATGTTGTTATCAACCGAGTTAATGTGTCTGGTGAACGCTTCCACTTTTTTCTGCAACAAATAAAGTCCAGTTGATCTTGTATTGAACGCCTTTTTGATTTTATCAAGTCGTGGACGACTGAGAATCTTCACCAGCATATTAGCAGCAATGTTTACACTATGTTCATAACTTTTATGGACAGAATTTCTAGGCGCAGCCAAGGTGTTGAGAGGATCCGTTTTGGTGGCCTTAGAATCGCTTCTCTGTTTTTTGCAGATGATATGGTCCTATTGGCTTCATCAGATCGTGATCTACAGCTTTCGCTGGAGCGGTTTGCAGCTGAATGTGATGCGGCCGGGATGAGGATCAGTTCCTCCAAATCCGAGGCCATGGTCTTGAGCCGGAAAAGGGTAGCATGCCTTCTCCGGGTCGGGGAGGAGGTCCTGCCCCAAGTGGAGGAGTTTAAGTATCTCGGGGTCTTGTTCACGAATGAGGGAAAACTGGAGCGTGAGATCGATAGGCGGATAGGTGCAGCGTCCGCAGTGAAGCGGGTGCTGTACCGGTCTGTCGTGGTGAAGAGAGAGCTGAGTCAAAAGGCAAAGCTCTCAATTTACCGATCGATCTACGTTCCCACCCTCATCTATGGTCATGAGCTCTGGGTTATGACCGAAAGAACGAGATCTCGGATACAAGCGGCTGAAATGAGTTTTCTCCGCAGGGTGTCTGGACTCTCCCTTAGAGATAGGGTGAGAAGCTCAGTCATCCGGGAGGGACTCGGAGTAGAGCCGCTGCTTCTCCACATCGAGAGGAGCCAGTTGAGGTGGCTCGGGCATCTGGTTAGGATGCCTCCTGGACGCCTCCCTGGTGAGGTGTTCCGGGCATGTCCCACCGGGAGGAGACCCAGAGGAAGACCCAGGACACGCTGGAGGGACTATGTTTCTCGGCTGGCCTGGGAACGCCTTGGGATTCCCCCAGAGGAGCTGCTCCAAGTGGCTGGGAGAGGGAAGTCTGGGCCTCCCTACTTAGGCTGCTACCCCCGCGACCCGACCCCGGATAAGCGGAAGAAAATGGATGGATGGATGGATGGATGGATGGATGTTTATACTACCTCATTTATATTACCTCATACAGAAAAAAAAACATTTTGTAAAACTCAAATACTTTTTAGGTTTCATGCCTACAAATTTTGGCAGTAAAATAATTTTAACTTACTATAATGTCCACTGATAGGCCAATCTGTGCTCCTCGTTGCCAAAAGTCCACCGTCACTCAACAGCAAAGACGAAAAAAGAAAAAAGCGACCAATAAAGATGTCCCGAAGTCTATGAGTTTATTCCATCAATATATTTTTCCGCTTCCTCCACGGATTTGAAGATCCTGCGCTTGTCACCATGCGTAATAATCAGATGGGCTGGATACAGAATGCCGTACCGAATTTTGAGGGCACGGAGTCGGGTTTTCACTTCATCAAAGCGCCGCTGCAGCTTGCGCGTCTCGGTCGAGAGGTCCGGGTAAAAGGAAATCCGGCGTCCCTCATAATGCAGCTCCTTCATTTTTCTGACGGATTTCAGGGTTTTTTCCCGGTCGCAATAGTTCAAAAACTTAATTATGACAACCCTTGGGACTGCAGATCTGTTAGGAGGCCCGATCCTGTGGGCTCTCTCCACAAAACTGGACACAGTGAAGCTTTCTCCCAGAGCCTCCGGCAACCATTTCTCCAGAAAACCACACAGATCCGATCCCTCGGCTCTCTCAGGTAACCCAATCAGTCTCAAATTGGAGCGCCTGGCTCTGTCCTCCTGCTCCGCAGCTCTGTCACTTAGCACTTCCACTGTTTTCTCCAGAGACTTAACTTTATTTTGAAGGGCAGTAACGTCGTCCTCTGTTTGTGAAATACGAACTTCTGCTCCTCCAATTCTTTCAGAGAGCGACTCTATATCCCCCTTGATATCCTTAATCGCTCGCATCATGTCCGTAGATTTTTATTCATATCCTCTTTCAGTGAGCTGATTGCTTCAAGAATATCTCGATTTGTCGGAGGCTCCTGTTCCTTCTCCATGTGGCTCCGCGTTGCCACACCCACGCCAGTCCTGGTCTCACCGGCCCCGGCTTCATCAGCCTCGGTCTCATGTGGAACCGTTTTAGCTGACACTTTGCCAGATTTGGCACTTTTCGGTGGGATGAGTCTAAGTAAACGTTTTTGCGTTAACAAAACAAGTCAAGTTATGACTATTGGCCTAGCTTACGGATTAATTTAAAGGATTCAGCAGCGAGCCACCCGCACAAGCGTCTGTTCACTGTGATGTCATAACCGGAAGTCCGGCTCCTCATACATTTACTAAATGTCTGGACGTAGCCCTGACCCCTTTTAGAAATCAAGGAGTCAAGGTTATTAACTACCTGGATGACTTCCTGATTCTGGCCGGAAGCAAAATACAGGCCCAGTCACACTCCTGTAGGGTGATTTCTCACCTGGAGTCTCTCGGTTTTGTCATAAACCTACAAAAGAGTGACCTAACCCCATCACGGATTACCGTATTTCTGGGAGTACAGGTCAACACCATCCGGTACAGAGCATGGCTCTCAAAGGAACGAGTTTCCTCGATTCGCCATTGCCTGGCAAAGTTTAAACTGGATCAGCGGGTCCCCCTGAAAACGTGCCAACGCTTCTTAGGCCTCTTGGCGGTAGCCATACCCTGTGTGCCACACGCACTGCTGAAAATACGGGCCTTACAAGTGTGGCTAAACCAACAGACACAACCCGCCCTGCCTGGTCAAGCAGGAAAGGTAAGGATAGATTCAGAGTGCCTGAGGACCCTGGAACCTTGGAGACATTGTCTGTTTTCGTGGAAGGGGTCCCGCTAGGTAGAGTGTCATCTCGTGTGGTCATCACGATGGACGCCTCAAAAACTGGATGGGGGGCAGTCTACAGAAATCAGAATGCCCGAGGCCTTTGGAATGAACAGGAAGCAAGATTATATATCAACTTCTTGGAATTGTTGGCAGTGAAATACTTTTTTGGCAAAGGTCTGATTACAAGGCAGCACATCCTGGTGAAATCAGATAACAGGACCATGGTGTCCTTCATCAACAGGGAAGGAGGGACAAGATCCCAAGCCCTCCTCGGCCTGACGCAGAAGATGCTCACGTGGTGTGCTCCGAGAATATTGTCGCTCAGGGCGACTCATGTTCACGGTGAACTGAATTATGGAGCGGATGCCCTCTCGAGAGGGCCTCTCTTAGCGTCAGAATGGAGACTGAACCCACGAGTCGAGGAACAGGTCTGGTCACGATTTGGGAGAGCCTCAGTGGACTTGTTTGCTTGCAGAGTTAGCTCACAGTGTGACCTTTACTTCTCTTTGAAGGAAACAGACGCACCATTGGGAACGGATGCCCTGGCCCATGATTGGCCAGCAGGGGTGCTGTACTATGCCTTTCCACCTGTCCCTCTGATCCAAGTGCCACTGGAACGTGTACGTCAGGGAGCCCTCTCCCTGATACTAATAGCTCCCAGGTGGCCGCAGAAACTGTGGTTCCCGGATCTGATCCCTATGTTATCAGGGATACCATGGCAGTTGCCTTCTCACAGGGACCTGCTGACTCAGGCACGTGGGCAGCTTCTACACCCACGTCCGGAGCTGTGGCGGCTCTCAGCTTGGCCACTGAAGGGAACTGGCTGAGGGCCTAAGGTTTGATTGTTTTTTTCTCCAAAAACGAACAGCAACAACATACACAAGGGAGTCCCTTGGTGTTTATGTTTACTTGGGAGATGTTCAGTGGAAGGGTTCCCCTCTCCTTTGACAGGTCTCCAACATCAGGATGGCCCCCTTTGACAGTCCTAGTAAGTTGTCTGTTCAAGGAGCAGATGAGGGACTCGTGCGTGCCCCTTGTATATATGAAATTCTTTCCCCTGGGGACCTGAAGGTTACCCTGTGCTTGAACTGGGTTCTTTACCTCCACATTGCCATCTGGTTGCCAGTGGCGTAAGGGGTCCCTTGCCCTTTTCCTCCTGTTTCTCAAAATTTCCAGGGAAAAAGGAGATGATGGGTAATTACACTAGCAGAGCACGCTTGTGCTGTCTCTAGCTGGTGTTTCATCTATGTGTCCAGTGGTAACATCAGGTTGATGTTTCTACATGTGGCGTTTTTCTTCTCAGGCTGTGCTCTCTACATACCTTGTAGAGAGCGGCTGGGAAATGCCTGTCGTATTAAGGCAGATGTTCTCACATGCATTTTGCTGAGCATTTCAAGGGCGTGAATGGATTACGTTCCCATAGCAATTATGTTGCACCGAGTGACTGACTGATAAGGGAACTGAAAGTTATGCACCATAACTCATGTTCCCTGAAGGAAGGGAACGAGGTGCAACATACCTGGCCCTTTCAATGCTGAAAGCTCAGTGAAGTGCATTCTAGATAAAGTAGGATGGGCGTCCGCGTCTTAAATACCCAGAGGGATGGGACTCTGGTGTGACGCTGACGCCCCTGCCGTAAAGGCGTGATTGTATTCTTTCAGGTAATCGTGCGGGGCGCAATTTCCCATAGCAATTATGTTGCACGTCATTCCCTTCCTTCAGGGAACATGAGTTATGGTGCATAACTTTCAGTTTTCTTCTCCATTTTTGTTTTGCGCACCAAATCAGAATTTTGATACCCGCTTCGTTATCCGATTTTTTTGTTTTGGTTTAGTAAACGGAAAACGAGAAAACAAATGTGTTTTTCTTTTTCTTTTTTTTTTTTGTTAAAAAAAAAGAACTACCTGAATGTACATGGACCCCTGTAGCCAAGAAGCATGCGTGCAAAAGAGAAGGAGGCCACTGGAACTATTAGGATACAAGTAGCAGAAGTTAAAAAGGTGTAGGACTTCAAGTACTTGGGGCCCACTGTCCTGGAAATAGGGAATGTGGTAAAGAGGTGAATATGGCAGGATGGACATGTCAAAGGGGGGACAGTGGGTATATTGGTAGAAGGATGTTAGACATATAGCTGCCAGGAAAAAACCCAAAGAGGAGATATATGGATGCAGTTAGAGAGGACATGGAGGACGTTGGAGAGAGGACAGAGGATGCAAAGGACAGAGTGAAATGGAGCAGGATGACTCGCTGTGATGACCCTTGAACAGGAAAAAGCCAAATGAAGAATATGTAAACTTGAATTCCATATTGGGAGGTGAAAAGAATGTCTAAAAAGATAAAAAGACACAGACAAAAAAAACATTTAATATAGATTTACACACATATGGTACACATACATACACACACACAAAACTGATCACAACAATACAACCCCCGCTGGGGTGTAACCCTCCCAGTGTGGTCCAGCATGTTGAATAACTTGTTGCATAACAGCAGTCAGATTTTTAAAAAATACATTCGTTCTGAACATCTGTCAGTTATACCCCCCATCCCACACATACATTTCTGCCTCTATCTGGGTCACAGAGAGCAGGAGAAACAATAACATAGAAGTCATTTTGATGACATTGCACGGATCAATAGTCCTCCACTCTCTTCATGAAAACGTCTTTTTCCTTCAGCCTTCATTTGAAAAGGTTGAAAATGGCTTAGATTGCTTGTTGTATAGCATGATGATCAAGATGACAGCTCTACACTCTACATATACCCAATGAAGAACTATCTTATTGATGTATATCTGTAAATTGTCTTAGTATCTACATTTATGCTCATATTTTTTAAGGTTTCTTTGCACACAATAGGGATTGGTGACAAAAATTATAAAGAGTAAAAAAAAAGTAGTAGAAATCCGACATTTCAAGACAATAAAGTTGCGGACCCCTACTTGGGGCTGTTCGGTCTTTGTAAACCTAAGGTGAGCATTGGATTTACGTTGCTGGTCATAAACTACATGCTGTACAATGTGCTGGGTTTCTCATTTGTCACAGATTATATTCATGACTTTAATGCACAAAATTTCTCAGCACAGCCAAATGGTTATGGGTTTCCAAATGCAGAATCTATTGATTGTAGTGGTGCCTTTTGCAGAAGTTTTTTTGTTTGTTTGTTTTGTTTTCCATCCACACTGTGACCTCCAGCAAGCAATAGAATCATTTGCAGCCAGTTAAGAAGCACCACATTCACTTTTAGGAAAATAGTGAGGAGTTTGGCCATTTAGGAGTCACTTAGGGAAGGATTCTTGTTGCTCTTCACCAAAAGTGGAATTAAGTTGGTTTGGCTACCTGGTAAGTATCCCTTTGAGGACCATGTTTTAGACTTGTCCTGCTGAGAGTCCCCAAGGCTAACCTGTATAAATAAAGGTTGAATGAATGAGATCTTAAAGCCGATCAGGTCTGGGACTCTTCGTAGAGGCTGTTGTTTCATGTTTGGTTTATTTGGTTTATTTGGTTGTCCCTCGGTTGCACCGAGGGACTGAGAGAAACGCAATTTCGGTCCTGTGTATGTCCTGTACATATTGCAGTTCTGACAATAAAGTTGACTTTGACTTTGACTTTTGACTTTGTCATATGCAAAAGTCAGAGAGTCAGAGTCAGAGTCAGAGAGAATTTATTGTCATTTGCACCGCATGTAGTACATGTGTTGAAAACGAGATTATGTACACAGGGTCCCAGTTACATCCAACAACAAATGCAAGAGAAAAACAATAATAACATCTAGGATTAACTAAGAGAGACATCAGCTAGTAATACACTAAGCCCTAATGTAGTAGAAAAACATCATTATAAACAGCAGCACGAACATGAGCAGATGGTCACAGATGAACGCAGCAACAAGAAACAGATCAGTATCAGCATGATGTGACATTTTGCAGTGTTTATTCTTATTATTTATTTATTCATGAGTCTGACAGCCTCAGGGTAGAAGCTGTTCCTCAGTCTAGTGGTTCTACATTTGATGCTCCTCAACCTCCGTCCCGAGGGGAGTGGTGCAAAGAGTGAGTGTGCTGGGTGAGTGAGGTCTTTCATGATGCAGGTGGCTCTTTTTCTGCATCTGGAGGTGTAAATGTCTGTGATGGTGGGGAGACTGACTCCCACAGACTTCTGTGCAGCCTTCACCACTCTTTGTAGAGCTTTCCTCTCTGCAACTGTGCAGCCTCCATGCCACACGTTGATGCTGGAGCACAGGACGCTCTCCACTGCACACCTGTAGAACGAGGTGAGGACTGAGCTTCTCAGACCAGCTCGTCTCAGCCGTCTGAGGAAGTAGAGTCTCTGATGACCTTTCTTGATCAGGCTGGTGGTGTTATTGCTCCAGCTGAGGTTATCATTCAAGTGTACACCCAGGTACTTGTAGCTGGAGACCACCTCCACCGCAGATCCACCTATATACAGTGGGGTGTGGGTGTGTTTGTTCCTTCTGAAGTCCACAATCATCTCCTTCGTCTTCTTCACATTCATGTGAAGGTTGTTCTCTTTGCACCAGCTCTCCAGATGTTCCACCTCCTGTCTGTAGCTGGATTCATCATTATCTGTGATGCATCCCACCACAGCTGTATCATCTGCAAACTTAACAATATGACAGCCTGGATGTGTGGCTGTACAATCATATGTGAGCAGAGTGAACAGAAGAGGGCTCAGCACACATCCTTGAGGAGAGCCAGTGCTGAGGGTGATGGTGGAGGAGGAGAAGTTGTGGATCTTCACGGACTGTGGTCTGTTTGTTAAGAAGTCTAGTACCCAGTTACAGATGGAGGGGCTTAGTCCAAGTGTGGATAGTTTGTCTATCAGAGTTTGGGGGATCATGGTGTTGAAGGCAGATGTGAAGTCCACAAAGAGCAGACGCACGTATGAGTCCTTCTGATCCAGGTGGGTGAGAGCAGTGTGGACCACAGAGGAGATGGCGTCCTCTGTTGATCGGTTCTCGCGGTATGCATATTGATGAGGGTCCTCGCTGATGTTGACGGTTGTCTTGATGTGGGACATGACCAGTTTCTCAAAACATTTAGCGACTATCGGGGTGAGAGCCACCGGTCTATAGTCATTCAGACCAGTCACTGTGGAGCTTTTTGGGACTGGGATGATGGTGGCAGTCTTCAGGCAGGTGGGAACTGACTCCAGTGAAAGTGAGGTGGTGAAGATGTCAGCCAGCACCTCACAGAGCTGGTCCGCACATTCCTTCAGAACTTTCCCTGGGATGTTGTCTGGACCCGTAGCTTTATGAGGGTTGATCCTTCTGAGACTACCTCTCACTTCTGCTGCGGTCACTTTGAGGTGCTCCTCGTCTGGTGATGAGGTGAGTCTGGTGCTAGTTGGTCTGTTTGGATCATCAAAACGTGCATAAAACTTATTGAGGGCATCAGGCAGGGATGGGTCCCTGGGGCATTGTTTGCTTTTGCCCTTGTAGTCTGTTAAGCATTTGATGCCCTGCCACATGCTCCGTGGATCATGTGAGGTGAACTGTCCCTCGATCCTCTGTGCATACGCGGCTTTGGCCTTCTTTATGCCATCATCCAGTTCTCTCCTGCACTTTCTCAACTCCTCAGTATCTTTAGACTTGAATGCAGTGTCCCTGGCTGCCAGCAGGGTGCGGACATCCTTATTTAGCCAGGGTTTTTGATTGGGGTAAAATTTAACACACTTTCTTATGGATACATTTTCAGCACATGTACTGATGTAACCCAGGACTGAGGAAGCATAAAGTTCCAGGTCAACTGAACTTCCATTCGTAGCTGCCTCTTTGAAGACAGACCAGTTTGTGTTTTCAAAGCAGTCTCTTAGCATGGGGGAACTATCTTGGCGCCACGATGTGATCACTCTTTGTTCCGGCTTCGAACGTCTGAGTGGGGGGAGCTGTCTAGGGACCAATAACAGGGAGCGATGGTCGGAAGCCCCGAGCGGTGGGCGTGGCTTCGCCGTGTACGCCCCCTTCACATTCGTGAAGACCTGGTCTAGTGTCTTATTTCCTCGTGTTGCTGTGAAAACGTGCTGATTGAAGGTTGGAAGGATGACACGTAAATCTACGTGATTGAAGTCCCCGGAAACAATGAAAAACCCCTCAGGATATTTACACTGCAGCGAGGTGAGTAAGTCATGAATTTCTCCCTGGGCGTCGTTGGCATTAGCATCGGGTGC
>JBBPBX010072572.1:0-15790 GCA_038048925.1 Garcialebias charrua
GGGGGGGGGGTCCACGCGCGGGATGCGCCCAGTGGTCGACGCGGGACACGGGGGGGTCCACGCGCGGGATGCGCCAGGTGGTCGACGTGGGACACGCATGGCCCACGCACGGGATGCGCCCGGTGGTCGACGTGGGACACGGGAGGGGGGTTTGAGGCCGCTTTACTTTAAGTTAACCAATTTGTGTCGCTGCATTTAAAGGGGACCACATATTGGTTTTTTAAATTTTTATGGTATGTCTGTGTGCTATCCAGACCCCGTTCATTCAATTTAATACAAAAAATAATTCTTAGATAATAAATTATACCCTTTTTAATTCTGCCATTTCTAACTTCCGTTCTAAACGACCTGTTTATGATAATGAGCTCTGAAGTCCACGCCCGTCAAAACTCTGTCTCCGCCCTCTGTAACTGCCAGTATCTCAAATCTGTTGTTGTTTTAAAATTAGCCTTTTTTTATTACTCGTTTGACTTACTGTTAGTGCTAGCTTAAAAAATAACTTACCGAAAGCTGTTTGTGTGCGCCGCCATTAGCTGCTCCTTTTTATCATGCCCTCCCGAATCCGAGCTCTTCCTCCTCCTTCGGTAACAAACAGCCCGCGTAGCTCCTGCTAGTTGCATGCAGCGCTTTGGTCCACGGCTGCACATCCAATCCAGACAAACGCAAAGAGTGTTTCCAGTTAATTTGTCCATATGAGGCAACCTAACCTCTGACCGGACCGGACCCACACTGTCCTCAAAAGCCAGCAGCTAACTGCAGCCCGATCTCTCCGGAAAAAAAAAAAAAAGATGCCGCGACCGGGAAGCGAACCCGTGTCCTTCGGATAACGAGTCCAATTCACTACCTCTAGACCAACCGGGCAGTTATGCAAAAAGCAGTCTTTCATCGTATAAGAAACAATCACAACCACCTACATTTAGAACGCTGAAGTTTTGATTAGATTTTGATGAAGTGAAAGGTATTCTTAAAATAAATAAGTTGCTAATCTGAAAATATATCGATCAGTGGTGCTTGATGGTACAGACTGTCGTCCCGCGAGTAAGTGTGTGTGTGTGCACAGTTTTCTGCCGGCTGCGCGTTGGGAGCGATATTACACTAAAAATTGAACTAAAACGTAAAAATAACAATTATAAAGTATTATTATGTCGATGTATATATCTAGTTTCACCCCGATTTCTCCGAAACAAAAGGCTTTAAATAAAAAGGGGAAAAAAAACCGATGCCGTTGACAAGATGCAAACTCTGGTCTCCTGCGTGCCGCTCAAGTGTCGTAACCGCTCAACCAAACTGACAGTTGTGCAAGAGCAGTCTTTCATCATATAAGAAACAAGTCCAAACCGCGAGAGTGTATGTGCACAGTTTCAACGAGACAGAGTTCATTCAAACAAGGTAATAAAACATTCTGGTTTTACTCAAGATGTGCTGCTTGAAATAATAAATGACCGCCAGGTCAGTTCCTAAACTGCTCCGCAACCGTGACGTTTTTTATACTGAAGTGGGTTGAGCCACACCAGGGGTTGCTAGGTGAGGGGCTGGACTCAGGTTTGGTGTGGGTTGTGGTTACGGTTTGTGACGTCACAAACCGCAGGAAGTGCAATCGGAGTGTTTCTATCTAAGATAAATAAATCTACTTAGAGTAAATAAACCACTGGGTGCATTTTTTTTAGCACTAGGACAGTTTTTTTATGAAGTACATACCCAAAGTTCAGTAAAAAAACATTAAAAAGTGAATTTTGAATGTGTGGTCCCCTTTAATTCATTTTAAACTCAGAATATTTTCTAAATAACGAAATATAAGTTATTAGTGATGGAAATCCGTCTGGATAACAGCGGACCGACTCCTCGTAAAATATACGACAGGTCTGGACCACTCCTAAATTTTGTTCGTATCTGAAAAAAATCCTAGGATACGAAAACATTGTTGAATGCCACAAATGATCCTAAATCACTCGTACGCACAGTTTAAGAACAAATCTGTGCGTACGAACGGTTCTTGCATGAGGCCCATTATTCCCCTTCTTTTAAAGGGGACCACATATTCAAAATTCACTTTTTAATGTTTTTTTACTCAACTTTGGGTATTTACTTCATAAAAAAAACAGTCCTGAGGCCAAAAAAATTCACCCAGTGATTTATTTACTATAAGTATATTTATTTATCTTTGATAGAAACGGTCCGTTTGCACTTCCTGCGGTTTGTTACGTCACAAACCGCAGCCACAACCCACAGCCACAACCCATCCCAACCTTTGTCCCGCCCCCATCACCTAGCAACCCCTGGTGATGCTCCACCCACGCGGTTCCTGAGTTCATCTCAGCCTGCACACTAGGTGGCGGTATGCACCTAACAGTTGTTTGCGATCCGCCATAAATCAAATGGAGAAGAAGAAGAATAGTTCATCTCAGCAGAATGGCTCCTAAAGTTAAATGTTGCGTTGTTGGCTGCATTACACAACATGTGTCGATACACACTCTTCCAGTCTCAGAGAGCAGAGATGCGTGGCTTAATTTTATTTTTAATGGCAATGTCCCGGCGACATTACCGAAGAAGAATCACACTTCTTATATGATGAAGGACTGCTTTTTGCACAACTGCCAGTTTGGTTGAGTGGTTAGAGCACTGGAGTGCCAACCGAGAGACCAGAGATCGCATCCTGTCCATTGCATCTTTTTTTTTCCCCCTTTTTTTTTTAAAGCCTTTTGTTTCGGAGAAACAAAAGGCTGACCCTCTCTGACCCTCCTGACGCAGATAATGGAGCACTAAGCAGATTTAAAATTGATAGTTTTCAGATGGGAACAGCAATGTGCATGTTTCTGTGTGTGTGTGTGTTGGTTTATGTGTCATTAGCAGGACAGACTACGTACCGCATTGACAAACCCGTGTGTGTGTTGACAAACCCGTGTGTGTGTGTGTGTGTGTGTGTGTGTGTGTGTTTGTGTGTCGGGCCAGCACGCGGCTCCTCGGAGGAACACGGATAAAAAGACAGCCCCGCTGTGAGTGTGTGTGTGTGTGCGTGTGTATGTGTGTCCGCGAGTGACTGCTCCGCTCCCTCCAGCTGCGCGCACAGGGAGAGGGAGGGAGTCAGAGGGAGTTGGACATTACAGAGGAAGAATAAAAAATGACACGACAACTTGTACACTCTGATCTGTTGCGGTCCAGCTCAGCTCGGCTCTGTGGCAGTAACGTGAGTTGACTTCCTCGTCTGCCTTTGGAGGGCGGAGTTAATGTAAGCAGATCTTTGAAGGGCGTGCCACGAGATCTCATTATCATAAACCAGTCGTTCAAAACGAAAGTTAAAAATGGCAGAATTAAAAAGGGTATAATTGATTATCTAAGAATTATTTGGTGTATTAAATTGAATGAACACTGTCTGGTAACCCCAAAGAAATACCATAAAATTTTTAAAAACCTATCTGTGGTCTCCTTTAATGTATATTCACAAATATATATTTGTTTATGTTTAAAAACGATGTGCACAGATTAAAGAGTTGCGAGATTGGATCTAGTCCAATTTCAGATCATAGCCCGATCTATATGTCAATTCAACTGGGTGATAAAAGCAGATCCACGCTCTGGAAGTTGAACACAAACCTATTAAATAATACAAGCTTTAAAGAGAATATGAAAAACGAAATTAAACAATATCTGAAAGAAAATGATAATGAGGAGGTAGGTCCAGCAATACTTTGGGATGCTCTAAAGGCGGTAATCAGGGGAAAAAGAATACCGGTAGCCATTTCTTCCAAGGAAAAGAAAATTAGACAACAAAAACAATTTCAATTGGAAGCGGAACTAAAAAAACTTCAAAAAGAACACTCCAAAACTCTCAAGAGGACAACAAGAAATAAAATTGAGACAGTGAAAAATGAACTTAATAACTTAAACATGCAAGAAATACAAAATAAACTTCTTTATATTAAACAGAAACATTACGAAGCAGGGGGAAATCCCTGAAGCTCCTAGCATTTAAACTACAAAAACAACAGGCGGAAAGATCTATCTACAAAATACATAATACACATACCAATAGGGTTGAATCAAACCTAGAAAAGATTCACAAATGCTTTAGAGATTTTTTCCAATCCTTATACTCCCAACCAGAACTAAATAACGAACAACAAATAGACACATTCCTCTCCCAACTCTCTCTGCCCAACATCACAGATGAGCAAAACAAACAGTTAATATCAGAGATAACAGACGCAGAACTAAGATCAGTGATAAGAAAGTTGAAAGGAGGGAAATCTCCAGGAACGGATGGGTTTGCCTCCGAGTGGTACAGAGAAATGCAAGACCAAATAATCCCTGTTTTATTAAGAGTTTTCAACAATGTACTGGAAAAGATATCCCTCCCTCATGGAGAGACAATTATTTCACTAATCCCTAAGGATGGAAAGGATAAATTGGAATGCGGAAACTACCGCCCAATAAGTGTGCTAAATATTGATTATAAACTATTTACTGCAATAATCGCAGAGATTAGAAAATATCTTGCCAGTGATAGGTCACAAGGATCAAACAGGCTTCATCAGACAGAGACAGACACAGGATAACATTAGAAAAACATTGCATATTTTAAATCATGTAGTTCAACAAAAAACGGAGACCGTGGTACTGAGTCTGGATGCGGAAAAGGCTTTTGACTCTGTCAGATGGACCTTTCTCTATAAAGTTATGTCCAGGTTTGGGTTCCACCAGACAATAATAGACATAATAACAACCCTATATAATGAGCCGTCAGCTAGGATAAAAATTAACGGTGACTTCTCTGATCCCTTAAATTTGGAAAAGGGTACGAGGCAGGGATGCAGTTTCGCCACTCCTCTTCACCCTCTTCATAGAGCCGTTAAGTCAATGGATAAGACAGAGGGCGGATATAGCTGGAGTTCACATGGCATCTGGGGAACAAAAGCTGTCTCTGTTTGCAGATGATTTGTTGCTAACAATATCAAACCCGGCTCAATCCCTCCCAGCAGTCATGGGAGTGATCGAGAGTATAGTTCGCTCTTGGGCTACAAAATAAATATTAGCAAAACCCAGTTTTTAGCGATAAACTATAACCCACAGAGCAATATTAAAAACCTGTACAATTGGAACTGGGAAGCAGAATCAATTAAACACCTAGGGGTCACATTACCAAAAGACTTATCCAGGATTTTTGTTGTCAATTACGGGACTCTAATCTCAAATCTGAAATCAGACATACAGAGATGGAACCTGATCCCTTTCTCAAACTTTTACTCCAGAGTAGAGTCTGTCAGAATGAACATTCTCCCACGTTTTCTATATTTATTTCAATGTTTACCTATCCAGATACCAGAAAAATGTTTCATAGAGTGGGAAAGACTAATATCCCAATATATTTGGCAGGGGAAAAACCAAGGGTGAGATATAAAACACTGCAGTTAAAAAAAGAGAAAGGCGGACTAGCTCTTCCCAATCTAAAGATTTATTACCTTGCGGCTCAGTTAAGACCAGTGTTGGACCCTTCCTTGAAACTTAACAGTCAGGTAAACATGATTGTGAAATCCTGCATTTTTCAGCTGAGGCGGCTGTCTAAGCTGAAGCCCATACTATCCAAAAAGAACCTGGAGACAGTAATCCATGCTTTCATAACATCGAGGCTCGATTACTGCAATTCACTTCTGTTCGGAATCCGTCAGTCCTCCATTGCACGGCTACAGCTGGTCCAGCATGCTGCAGCCCGATTCTTAACTGGTACAGGCCATAGAGAGCACATTACCCCAGTTTTGGCCTCCCTGCACTGGCTACCCATTCACTTTCGGATCCAGTTTAAAATGCTCCTGTATGTCTTTAAATCTCTGAACAAGTCCGCTCCGCCTTATCTCACTGACCTTCTACAACCTTATGTCCCACCGCGCTCTCTGAGGTCAGCAGACCAGATGCTTCTCTCAATCCCAGATACTCGCCGGAAGCTCAGAGGTGACAGGGCCTTCTCAGTTGCGGGTCCAAGACTGTAGAATGAGTTGCCACTGAGTGCCAGGCAGGCTCCCTCACTCCCAGTATTTAAATCTCGTTTAACCCACTTCTATTCTCTCGCCTTTAACATGATGTGATTTGTTTTGATCCTCTCTGTAATATACACTGTTCATCATTTTAGTTAGTTAATGTTGCTATTTCTATCTATATTTTAGTTTTTTTGTTTTCCTGTCTGCTTTGCTTGTTTTGTTTCTATTGTACAGCACTTTGGTTGGCCTTGTGTCTGTTTAAGTGCTCTATAAATAAAGTGGTATGGTATGGTGTTCTGTTTATGCTCTCCAAATTATGATGCAAAGTGGAAAGATATAAAAGACTCAACAGTAGAAGGAATACCTTTAATAACAGTAATAATGGACAAGGACATACAAGAGAGGCTGAATATACCTCAGGGGTCAATGTTACACACGATGCTGGACTCATGGAGAAATGTGGTTAAAATTTGTAGATTGGGGAACCAGATGAAAATACTCAGATGGTGTGCATTTGACTCTGCATTTAAACCGAACAAACTAGATGGAAGATTCAGAGGATGGATCCAAAAAGGATTAACCTCCTATTATACATTACATTTACACATCTTCTTCTTCTTCTTCTTCTTCTTTCGGCTTTTCCCTTTTCAGGGGTCGCCACAGCGAGTCATCCTCCTCCACCTCACTCTGTCCTCTGCATCCTCTGTCCTCACTCCAACTACCTCCATGTCCTCTCTAACTGCATCCATATATCTCCTCTTTGGTCTCCCTCTTTGTCTTTTTCCTGGCAGCTGCATTTCTAACATCCTTCTACCAATATACCCACTGTCCCTCCTCTGGACATGTCCAAACCATCTCAGTCTGGCCTCCCTAACTTTATCTCCCAGTTGTTTAACATGTGCTGTACCTCTGATGATCTCATTCCTGATCTTATCCATCCTTGTCACTCCTAAGGAGAACCTCAGCATCTTCATTTCTGCTACTTCCAGTTCTTTCTCCTGTCTTTTTGTCAATGACACTGTCTCCAGACCATACAACATAGCTGGTCTCACCACTGTCTTGTAAACTTTTCCTTTGACCTTTGCTGACACCTTTTTGTCACAAATCACTCCTGAAACTTTTCTCCATCCACTCCATCCTGCCTGGACTCTCTTCTTCACCTCTTTACCACATTCCCCATTTTCCTGGACAGTGGACCCCAAGTACTTGAAGTCCTGCACCTTTGTGACCTCTGCTCCTTGTAGCCTCACTGTTCCACTGGCCTCCCTCTCATTCACACACATGTACTCTGTCTTACTACGACTGACTTTCATTCCTCTTCTTTCAAGAGCATACCTCCACCTCTCCAAGTTCTCTTCCACTTGTTCCCTGTTCTCACCACAGATCACAATGTCATCTGCAAACATCATAGTCCATGGGGATTCCTGCCTGACCTCATCTGTTAGTCGGTCCATCACCAGAGCAAACAAGAAGGGGCTCAGAGCCGATCCTTGATGCAATCCCACCTCCACCTTGAAGGTATCTGTCACACCCACAGCACATCTCACCACTGTCCTGCTGTCCTCATACATGTCCTGTACCAGTCTAACATACTTTTCTGCCACTCCAGATTTCCTCATGCAATACCACACCTCTTCTCTTGGTACCCTGTCATATGCTTTTTCTAAATCCACAAACACACAATGGAGTTCTTTCTGACCCTCTCTGTACTTCTCTATCAACATCCTCAAAGCAAAGATGGCATCTGTGGTGCTCTTTCTTGGCATGAAACCATACTGCTGCTCACAGATAGTTACATCTTGTCTAAGTCTTGCTTCCACAACTCTCTCCCAGATCTTCATTGTGTGGCTCATCAACTTAATTCCCCTGTAGTTGCTACAACTCTGTACATCACCCTTGTTCTTAAAAATGGGAACCAGCACACTTCTTCTCCATTCCTCAGGCATTTTCTCACCCTCAAATATTCCATTAAATATTTGAGTCAAAAACCTCACTGCCATCTCTCCGAGACATTTCCAAACCTCCACTGGTATGTCATCAGGTCCTACTGCCTTCCCCTTCTTCATTCTTTTCAGAGCTTTCCGGACTTCACCCTCACTAATCTTTCCCACTTCCTGGTCCACAGTTTCTATTACCTCCACTCTTCTTTCTCTTTCATTCTCTTCATTCATTAGCTCCTCAAAGTAATCCTTCCATCTTCCCATCACACACTCCTCACTTGTTAGAACATTCCCATTCCCATCTTTAATAAGCCTAACCTGCTGCACATCCTTTCCAGCCTGATCCCTCTGTCTTGCCAATCGGTACAAGTCCTTCTCGCCCTCTTTAGTGTCCAGTCTCCCATATAACTCATTGTACGCCCTCTGCTTTGCCTTAGCTACTTCCCTCTTTGCTCTATGTCCCATCTCCTTATATTCCTGTCTCCTCTCTTCAGTCCTCTCACTGTCATATTTCTTCTTGGCTAATCTCTTTCTTTGAATGGCGTCCTGCACTTCACTATTCCACCACCAGGTTTCCTTATCATCCATTCTCTGTCCAGATGACACACCAAGTACCTTCCTACCTGTCTCTCTAATTACTGTTGCTGTAGTAGCCCAGTCACTTGGAAGCTCTTTCTTACCACCCAGAGCCTTTAACAGCTCGTCTCTGAATTTCTCACAACATTCTTCCTTCTTTAGCTTCCACCATTTGGTCTTCTTCTCTGATTTTACTCTTTTTCTCTTCTTCGCAACAACAGTCATTCTACACACAACCATCCGATGCTGTCTGGCCACACTCTCCCCTGCCACAACCTTACAGTCTCCAATCTCCTTCAGGTTTCCTCTTCTACACAGAATGTAGTCGATCTGCGTACTCCTTCCTCCACTCTTATAGGTCACTCTATGTTCCTCCCTCTTTTGGAAATAGGTATTGACTATAGCCATTTCCATTCTCTTGGCAAAATCCACCACCATCTGTCCTTCCTGGTTTCTTTCCTTGACACCAAACCTACCCATCACTTCCTCATCCCCTCTGTTTCCTTCACCAACATGTCCATTCAGGTCTGCTCCAATCACCACTCTTTCCTCCCTGGGAATACTCTCTATCACTTCATCCAAATCTTTCCAAAATTTATCTTTCTCCTCCTCATCACATCCAACCTGTGGAGCATAACCACTTACTATGTTTAGCATCAGACCTTCTACTTCTACCTTTAGACACATCACCCTATCTGACACTCTCTTCACCTCTACTACATTCTTTGCCAACTCCTCCTTCAGGACCACCCCTACTCCATTTCTCTTTCTATCCACACCATGGTAAAACAGTTTGAACCCTGCTCCAATACTGCGAGCCTTGCTGCCCTTCCACTTGGTCTCTTGGACACAT
The DNA here is from genome assembly GCA_038048925.1 of Garcialebias charrua. NCBI lineage: Eukaryota > Metazoa > Chordata > Actinopteri > Cyprinodontiformes > Rivulidae > Garcialebias > Garcialebias charrua. The sequence continues at coordinate 9,339 of JBBPBX010072572.1, forward strand.
AAAACATCTACCTTTCTTCTCTGCATCATGTCAGCCAGCTCTCTACCTTTGCCTGTCATTGTCCCCACATTTAGAGTTGCAACCCTCAGTCCTACATTCTTCACTTTCCTCCTCTCCCTCTGTCTCCTGACACGTTTTCCTCCTCGGCGTCTTCGACTAACAGTAGTACAATTTCCGCCGGCACCCTGTTTGTCAACAGCACATTTACACATAAGGGTGTGTTTAAGAGTTTCGAGGAGCTTCAGATATCTAATGGGTTGGAGAGGGACGACTTCTTCAGATACTTACAGGTTAGATCTTATTTCAATAAAAATATAAGTGACAATTGGGAATCAGCCAAACCAGGACTTATGTGCTTATATCCTTGTTGAAGTCAGGTTCATGTAAGAAACTTGTTTCTAAACTTTACATGCATGTTAGGCTGATTGGTGACTCTAAATTGACCCTGGGTGTGAGTGAGACAGGTCCCTCTTGTAAATGAGTCACCGTGGCTCAACGAGGCTAGCCTGTATAAATAAAGGTTGAATGAATCCTATCCTTTAAACAAGGTGACACAATCTACATAAGGAATAAGTGGGAAAAAGAAGGAAATTTAACTATCTCAACTGAAGGTTGGGAACGGATTAACAGATCACATTGGATGAACTCGAGCTCCAATACATGGAGACAGTTCAGCTAGCAAAATACTATCAGATACTTTTTGACTCCAGCTCAGAAAAAACATCAGGGCAGCGGTGACACCTGTTGGAGACTCTGTGGTACAAGCAGGGCAGATCACTATCACATCTGGGGTTATCCGGTGATTTAAGAATTTTGGGAGCAAGTATGCTCCCACCTAAATAACATCTTCTCTGAACGGATCTCATGTAATTGCGAATCCTTGTACTTGGGAAACATTGTATTTGACAGCTGGACTCTAGAAGACAAAAATTTGCTGTTAATGCTTCAGGCAGCAAGTAAAAAGACAATCACTAGAAACTGGTTAATGCCTGAAGCACCTAAAGTAGAGGACTGGATTAAAATTGTACAGGACATCTACACTCTGGAGAGACTATATTTTTATGTTCGAGGTCAAAGGGAATAATTTTTCAGGATCTGGTCTAAATGGAATATGCATACCTCATGTAATCAAGTTCATAATGTATATTGTACCCCTGAACGAGTTCATGGTACAGTATACTGTATCTATACTCTGAAATGTACTTTCCCCTTTATATATTCAGAATCATTTCGGACCCCATATCACCTCTCGCTCGCTCCCCTAGTATGGATTTTTTTTTCTTTTTTTTCTCCTTTCCATAAAAACCCGGGATTGGCTTAAGGTATTAAATGAAAATGTAAAATGTAACTGTTATTTGCCTTTCCAAATAAAAAATTTAAATTGAAGAAAAAAAATAAATAAAAATAAACATTATATTTGGTCGCTTATTTATCGAGGAAAATTATCCAATATTACATGTTTTTTCCTGAGATTTGTCAAGCTGTTTATCAATAATGAACTAAATTACCGTAATTGTTGGGCTTTAGAATGCACCTGTCTCTAGCTGCACTTATTCAAGATAAGATAAATCATAATTTTGTACATAATTACAGTAAGACACTCTCATTATTCTCTCAGGCGCATTCCATTGGTATGGTCATTTTAATTTGGACAATTCAGAAGCGAGTGGACCGATACAGACTGAAGGTAGATGTCATTAAAGTTCTGCCTGTCCCCAAAACAATCGTGTTTATCTGAAATTTGGCTAACTGACTGGCCTTGACAGGCTGTCTTAAAGCTGCTGTCTGCGATTTCTGTATGACCAAAACACTTAGAAAAATTTTGAACAAGGAAAGCATTCTGCTCCCTCCCCCTCAGAGCCATATATGGCTGCTCCCCAGTGCTCTGGTGAACTTGAGATCAGCTCCGCCTCCTGCTGCATGCCATCTCGGAGCCGCTGCATATTCTGTGTTTACATGTTAATAAAACGTTCTAAAAAAACAAAACATGGAGCGCTGGTCCAGCACACCAGAAGACCAGAAAATCTGCAGGGACTCGGGCAGCCACGTTGAAGCCTAGTTTAATTCTCTTGTGACAACCTCAGTCATTTCCTCATCATTGCAGTCAGCGGAGGGAGAGGAGAAGAGGAGGAGGGAGAGGAAAGGAGGAGGAGGGAGCGATTACTTGACTTTTGGCAAAAAAACAAAATAAATTTTCAGATAAGGGATGAAGAAGTGGAATTTAATAAATTTGTGTCACATATAAAACAGTCCTGCATCACTTTGAATGAGAACATGCGCAGATGCTCGCTGGCTGTGCGCTGGGACAGGTGGAGGCGTGGGTTGGGGCGTGAGAAGCTCTGTTGAGGACAACTGGAACACAGCTTTATTGGCTGATTAAAAATTCTTTGTTTTTTATTGGCTGGTTAACCTCGGGGCGCTCTGGTTTTTATAAATGCTTTTATTCCCACCGGGAGAGGCCAGAGGACTATAGTTTTTTCAGATATTACCTGTCAAACATCAATCTTTCATTACATAGCGGCTGAGTGAAGAAATATGTTTAAAAAATAAGTTACATACATCAGCGTTAAGGCCTAGTTATACTCGCGCTTTGGTCCGCAGGCTGGAGCGTGCACGCTGCGCGCGCACTGAGCCGTGCGGCTTCATGCATTTACAGTGTCGCCTCTGTGTTTATGGTTGATGCACGGCGGCGCATGGCAAAGTGCTGTTCTTTTACGGACCAGCAGGTGGCAGTACCCTAAAACCTGTGCATATGTTGCAAGAAAGGGTGTAGAAGAAGAAATTACCATAGAAGAAGAACTGTTTGAAACCACACAACAACAAAAAATGGCTTTCCGCTCGCGTGCTGAACTGTTTATATTAGAGTAGTAAATCATAATAGAACAACAGTTATTGTGTCTTGTGGTTTTACAAAACATTCCTCCATGCGTCGCAACGCCGTCTCCACAACCACAGCGGGAGCACAGAGCTGCAGGCTCTGGCATGAAGTCGTGAAGGCTGTCGGTGAGGTCCCCACCCGACCTGTTCAATCAATTCAGTAGCGACCACGGCGCGCGCACTAGCCTTGCGGAGTTTCAAAAAATCAGAGGTGCGCGACACGCGCCAAACCGACGCGCGGGGCCTACGCGCAGGGGCGGGGACGGTGATATTGCGTCATTTTTGGCGCACGCACCCTCGCGCGCTGCACGACACGTCGAGTATAAATCTAGCTTTATCTCAACACGCCTGCAGAAGTTTTGTAAACCTGACGCTCTCACCCCTCCCAACCCTTCTGCTGAGGAATTCCACGGCCTTTTCAGAGGAGCCCAGCTGCATAAACATTCTGTCATCATTTCAGGACTCTGGATTTGCCTCTGGCCATCCTCAACAGTCTCCTCCCCCGCCCCTCCCCCCCAATGAGTGTGCACAGATCTCCAGAGGGAACTACTGTACTGTACGTGTATATGAACTGAGTGATTCTATCTGAATTCAGCAGTGCCTCTATGGGCTGGCATGCTCACCGCCTTTGAGTCCCCTCCCCCGCCCTCTGTGTAATAACGGCGTCATTATGTGCTTGTGTGCGAGATTTTTTTTATTACCGCATTTTTGACCTTCAAGCAGAGGTCAAAAATGTGTTAGGAATTTTTTTGTCTCCAAACCCTATGTGCCATTTTTCACCACTTTTATTGTCTGTCCAACAGATCTCACTTGTAAATAAGTCTTCGAGGCTCAATGTGACTTATCTGTTTAAATAAAGGTTGAATGAATGAAAAGTTATTGATCTGGACTGATCTGAATTACCTGTACCCGATGAAGGTTGTTTAAATGCTGCTGTTAGCGGTGTTTGCAACAAGCTGCTAGAAGAGACGTTCACATTCGGATGATGTCGCTTCAAGAGCGTTAACAAGTTAAGACGCGTTGCTGCTGCAGATCCAATCTCCGTGAAACAACATCCACACACAGCTTTGGATTTTTTTTCCTTCATATTTTATTCATTTCAAACTTAAAACACAAAAGAACAAAAAAAAAATTACAGAAGGATATAGAGAAATAAAGAACAAATTTAAAATGAAAGGAAGCAGAAGAAGATAATCTTATAATATCTACCCCTTTTTAAAAACAAAATTCCATTTAAACAATCAATTCAAGCAAAAATTATCCATAAACCATATTTATAACTCATAAATATATAACTAATTTATAGAGATTTTAAATATATAACATTCATACATAACTTTTCAACAATCTATTCTTAATCATTTTCTTAAATACAGACATTGACTGTGCAACGTTAACATCATAATCCAATCTATTCCATATACCAATTCCATGTATTAAAGTAAAATGACCCTTTAAACTTGTTATATTTCGTGGTTTAACAAAAATATCTGTACCCTTTAAATTATAACAACTTTTCCTCTTTACAAAAAACTTTTGAATATTTGAAGGTAGAGTGTTATTTTGTGCTTTATACATTAGTAAAAAATATTATATTCCACCAAATCATAAAATCCTAGTAACTTCAATTTATAAAACAATACACCAGATGGATGATAATAATGCATTCTAGTTATTATCCTTAAAGCTCTTTTCTGTAAAACAAAAATAGGTTTCATTGTAGTTTTGCATGCTGTACCCCAGATTTCAACACAATAAATTAAATGTGGTAGTATGATTGTATTATATATCAAAAACAAAGCTTTATCATTAAGTAGGTCCTTTACCTTATATAGTACTGCAATGGATTTGGATATTTTAATTTTAACGGAATTTATGTGTTTCTTCCATGACAATCTATCATCAATAAATACACCCAAGAATTTAATTTCTTTTACTCTACATATTTCAACTCGATTCTGAAAGGAACTTCAGTAGTTATCTTTTTATTATGCTCGTTGAGCGATTTGCGCTAGTCTTTTAACAAGAAAGCCATAATGTTCCCAAACAGGAGACCGCAATGAGATGCTAGGCTGCTAAATGCTAGCGTGCTGAAAGATAATAGCGCCGTGCAGAAAAATGCCAAGGTATTTTAGTTCTGCGGTGCATAATTTCCCGTTAATAATATTTAATGAGTGAAAAAATAACCGAAACAGTACGTAGGTGGACCGAACTGAACGTGACGCACCTATACAGTTCGATACACTCACGTGTACTGTTACACCCCTAGGGATAGTTCCAGCAGGTGTCAGTATGCAGTGACACAGTATTGACACCATAGTCCGCTTAGGCGCTTATTATAAGTGACTTTGGGCTCGTTTTTTTTTTTTTTTCTAAAGTCGCTTATAAATTTTGTGAGTCACGGTTTGCGTGGGGGTGTTGGGCTTGTTTTGAACGTTAAGTCGCTTTTTGGGGCATATTTTTCTGTCCGAGTGAAAGCAAAATACGAGTGGTAGGTAGTTTGACCCTTCACGTTCCCCTTCCACGGATGTTGCGTCCAGGCAGATGCTACGATGGGTATGGTTGGCGTCACAGATATATAAAAGCTAGATCCCGCATTGACCGCTATTGCCTATTGGCGCTGACGAGCTGTGGGGCCGCCATCTTGGAATGGTCACCTGCTCTACTCAGTGTAACCTGTTTGACAGGTGCAATGAAGTATCTGCGCGTTTAATCAGTCATAGCTTGCTGAATGCTAAACTTATTCTCACAATTTTTCCCTCTGCAAATCTTAGGGGTACAGCCATTAAAGCTGAACACATGGCTCAGTGTATTTAAATATTCTTGGTGGGTTCAAAAACCTTCAATAGGAAAAACGACTGGACTTTATTTGTAACAGAAGACGTTTTGCTCTTCAAATAAAACTTCTGTTACAGGTAACATTCCTTCTGTTAAAGGCCTCGTTATACTCGCGCTTTAGTCCGTTGGCCCTCTGTGCACGAACTGCGCGCGCACTGAGCCATGCGGCTTCTGCGTTTACAGTGTCCCCGCTGTGTTTATGGTTGACGCACAGCGGCGCATGGCAAAGTACTGTTTATAGATGAAAGTGTCCATCTTGTTTTGAGCCCAGTCCACGGCGTCCACGGCAAAAGTGAAAGGCGCGGCGCGCACTAGCCTTGCGGAGTTTCGGAGCTGCACGACACGCGCCAAGACGACGCGCGGGGTATACGCGCAGGGGCGGGGACTGCGATATTGCGTCACTTTTGGCGCACGCACCCTCGCGCGACACGTCGAGTATAAATCTAGCTTTACTGTCTTTTGTTACAATAACCGTCTTCTGTTACAAATAAAGTCCAGTCATTTTTTCTATATAACGGTTGTTTATTTATTATTTATCATGTCCTGGATTGAGAATCTTCACTAGCATACAGAATTCTTGGTGGGTTAACATGAACACTAATAAAATATTATTATGACAAGTTTTGCAAAACTCACAGTTGACACACTTTTCTTTCTATCTATCTATCTTTTATATATATATCTATATATATATCTACATATCTTTTATATATATATATATATATATATATATCTAC
>JBBPBX010072573.1:7768-18034 GCA_038048925.1 Garcialebias charrua
TTAACCTATCCAGAGGACCTGACTTAACTTTTTTAGATTTTTCTACCTGGATTAGTGAGCAAGCATCAGGATAACTGCTTTTTCAGTTTAGTATAGTTTAATCTGTCTGTATAGCAGAGTAACATATTATGGAATATGAAAACTGATTGAAGATCAGATCCAAACTCATACAGCTGATTGAAGTGATGATTGTTGTTACTCCAGAATCTTTTCCTGATCCTCACACAGCCGTTGACAGATTCTCAGTCTGTAAGAAAGAAGGAAAGAAAGAAAGAAAGAAAGAAAGAAAGAAAGAAAGAAAGAAAGAACAAAATGTGTTGTCATCACTGTAGGTTTCCATACAATGACAAAATTAGTTCTCTGCATTTAACCCATCACACCTGAGAAGTGGAGAAGTGGGCAGCTACGGAAGCATCTGGGGAGCAATTAGGGATTGGGTGTCCTGCTCAGAGACACCAAAGCATGTGGGCATGGTGGAGAGCGGAGCCTGCGACTTTCTGGTCCCAGGTGGGCTGCCCTACCTCTACACCAGCTCGGCCCCTTAAAGTCTTGCTACTCAGTCAGAAAAATCCTGCAAGCCTGAATAAAGCACAACTGGATTTTGAAACTAAAGACGCCTTTTGGGTGAGAACTGAAAAACATTCTGGAACAAAGACATTGGGCTGTCTTTTATTCAGTGAATCAGGATTTTAGAAACCCAGCGTCCAAATAGAGCTCAACCTGTATCCGTCAGTATCCTCCGCCTCTCGCACAGTAAAGATAATGGATGATGGATGGATAGATGGATGGATGCTTACAACAGCCATGGACAGATGAAGGGTATCCAATTTCCCTCTTTACTCCTCAACAGGGGACAAGTTAACTAAGGTAAACTAAGGTAAAGTAAAGATACTCTGTGTTCAGTTAATCAAAATTCATGTGGATATCTACGTCTACCTGAAACACAGAGGAGGAAATGTCAAAAGACACAAGGGGTGGACAACAAGACAAAACTACTGACAGAAAAGCAAATGAACAAGCATCAGATTTTTTCTTAAACAAAAAGACATACAGTACATATTGTGGGTTCACAATTAAATCATCTCATAATCTCCTGGATTTTATATGAGATAAAACAGAGCATTTGTCCCCCCCCCGCACACATCACAGGTTGTCTGCAGGATGGTCAGGAGGTGCAGTCAGTCTCACCATGTTGGTCAGAAAACTGAAAATAAAATGATTTTTGTGGTGAGAAAAGCCCAAAGGTGCAGCCAGCGTCACACTTGGATGAATCTTGATTTTTGTGCTGCAGCTCCACAGGACGGCTCAGTCCTGCAAGACTTCCACCCAGTCACAACATTTCCACATCTCATTGCAAAAAGACTGAGTCGGGATGCAGAGAAACATGAGCCTTTTATAAAATGTAATGAACTCCAACTTTTAAACCGAGGGCTGCTGAGGAGAAGCACAAAGGACAGGGTTAGCATTTCTGGCTTACTAACCTAAAAGCCTTGTTTCCTTCTTTCCATTGTCTCAGCAAGCAGTGACTAGTTGGCAAAAGTAAAGGAGGGAATCTACAAAACCTCTTCCAACTTTTGCAGAGGCTCCCAGTTTCCAGGCATGAGCTGCAGAGGGGCTGCAGTCGCTTTAGTTTTAAACGTGTCTCCAGTCGGCTTCAAGAGCACAAGAAGTGTTTTGAAATGCACAGTTCTACAAGCTGAGCTCACAAATATCCACTAGGATTTACAAAAACTTGGCTTGGTCACTAACACTACAAAGAGAAAGTCGCATGTTATTTTGTCAAAGTTTGGAGTCTCCAGCAGCATTTCTGAAAGTCTCCACATCTCTCGAAGCATCTGTGGGTTCTCTACTCCAGTTGCAGAGGTTTGTTGTCTTGTCGCTTGAACATTTTAAACAAGCTTTGTCACAGTAGTCGTGTTTCCATCAAGGTTTCGTGATGCGCATTTTGAAGTATCGCATCAGAAAAGGTGAATGGAAACGGCACGATTCGAATTAACTTCCTCTAATTGGCAAAAAAGTTGATATGCTCGCTTGAGGTGGTTTTTGGGTTTTTCGAAACAGAGCTGATGCGCAAAACGACAGATGGAAACAGATTTGCCGACTCAGTTCTGACGTAGCGAACATTCACGTCATGTGACTGATCAGCTGTTTCCGCTGTAACATCGCTAAAACTAGTTGGCATGACAGAATAAATACAACTTGCCCGATAGCAACACATTCCTGAAATATTCTCTCCATTTTGCCGAGATGTGTGGTTCGGTTCCTGTTTTCAACTGCTACTTCCTGTTTACTGTAGACATGCGTAACGCTGACGTCTGACGTAATGCCGCTTTGCGTGGCCTGGTGGATTCGCTTCAAGCCAGTTGATGGAAACACTTCTGTGTTGCATTAATTTTTATTTACATTTTTGCGAATTTTCAAAAATTCGCTCAAAATTCGAATTGAAAATAGATGGAAACACGGTTAATGATTAGACATTAAGCAGTAGTGGGTACTAAATGAGGAATTGTTTTCAGTAATTGGAAAATTTATTCCAGAGACATGCACAGTTTATTCCAGTTCAACTGCACAGTTGAATATTTTCTTGCAAAGTAATAATATTCTGGACAAGTTTCAATCTGGTTTTCGCAAAATGCACTCCACTGAAACTGCCTTATTAAAAGTCTCTAATGACATTTTGATGGCTGCAGACTCTGGTCAGAGCAGTGTATTGATTTTATTGGATCTATCTTCAGCTTTTGACACAGTCAACCACAAAATTCTAATACATCGACTGCATGAATTAGGATTTTCTGGAACTGTTTTGAAGTGGTTTTCCTCTTATCTGAACAACAGAACATTTTCAATGTTTGTGAATAACATACAGTCTAAGACCACTCCGTTAATGTATGGTGTTCTGCAGGGTTCAGTCTTGGTTCCTATTCTGTTCATTATATACATCACCCCTATAACTATATATGATGTAACTTAGTGTCTTTGTGTAAATAGAATTATTCATTTTGTGATGTAGTTTGTGTATTACAGTTAGAAAAATTAAGTAGAATTATTCATTTTCTGATGTAGTTTGTGTATTACAGTTAGAATGATGTAGTTTGTGTATTACAGTTAGAAAAATTAAGTAGAATTATTCATTTTCTGATGTAGTTTGTGTATTACAGTTAGAATGATGTAGTTTGTGTATTACAGTTAGAAAAATTAAGTAGAATTATTCATTTTGTGATGTAGTTTGTGTATTACAGTTAGATAAATTAAGTAGAATTATTCATTTTGTGATGTAGTTTGTGTATTACAGTTAGTAAAATTAAGTAGAACTATTCATTTTGTGATGTAGTTTGTATATTACAGTTAGAAAAATTAAGTAGAATTATTCATTTTGTGATGTAGTTTGAAGGTTATCATTGGTTGAACAAACTGTGAAATAAGGGGCAGATATAATAAGATTTCATCTTCTTTCTGCTCCCTTCATTTTATCCTACTTGTATTCTTGTATCTGATGAAACTGTCAGTGGTGAGCAACGCTAATCAAAAAATTAGTTCCACAATTTCTAAAGTGCTTATTAATTTTTTTAGGTCCACAATTTCAAAAGCACAAATGTCTTGTGAAAATTAGGGGAAGCTAATCTAATCCGCTGTTTATATTCAACGATTGGTAGCAGCGTTATGCAATATTTTCACTACACTGCCAACTAAAGGTGCATGAACTGTTATACACTTTATCCTACCTCTTAACGCTGATTCGCTTGGGGTGTCATCTATTAAAATATACCTTTCACTCAGGGTTCAAAATTTTAAAAGTTGTTTAATGTGTGGATTGCTATTTCGGCTGCTTCTTTGTCTTTTTTGTTTGTTTGTTTATTGTAGATTTTTCATTAAAAATGCATCGATAAAGTTATTTTAACTGTTTTCTGCAAATGCAATGCATTATGGGCAGGCAGATGACGAAAGCAATGCAAGGAACCAAAACTTGACATGCTGTTGTTGCTCCATTTGACCACTAGATGTCTGTCTGTCTTTATCAGCATAACAACTTTAAATAATTTCTTTTCGTTCAACCTGACCTGTATTTTATTTTATTATTTTATTTTGAACTCATTGGAAGGAAGCTGACATATTTTTTATTTTTAAATAATTTCTGATGGTGAGGGATCAGACAAAGTGCAGCCCAAAAACCCCTATGATGAGTACAATTAATGGACTAAGTTTTCCCTCGCCCGGACGCGGGCCACCGGGGCCCCACTCTGGAGCCAGGCCCGGAGGTGGGGCACGCTGGCGAGCGCCTGGTGGCCGGGCTTTTACCCATGGAGCCCGGCCGGGCACAGCCCGAAGAGGAGACGTGGGTCCCCCTTCCCATGGGCTCACCACCTGTGGGAGGGGCCAAAGGGGTCGGGTGCAATGTGAGATGGGTGGTGGCCGAGGGCGGGGACCCTGGCGGTCTGATCCTCGGCTACAGAAGCTGGCCATTGGGACATGGAATGTCACCTCTCTGGTGGGGAAGGAGCCTGAGCTAGTGTGTGAGGTTGAGAGGTTCCGACTAGAAATAGTCGGACTCACCTCAACGCATGGCTCTGGCTCTGGAACCAGTTTCCTTGAGAGGGGTTGGACACTCTTCCACTCTGGAGTTGCCCCTGGTGAGAGGCGCCGAGCAGGAGTGGGCATACTGGTTGCCCCCCATCTTGGTGCCTGTACGTTGGGGTTCACCCCGGTGAACGAGAGGGTAGCCTCCCTTCGCCTACGTGTGGGGGGACGGGCTCTGACTGTTGTTTGTGCCTATGCACCAAACGGCAGCTCAGACTACCCACCCTTTTTGGAGTCCTTGGAGGGGGTATTGGAGAGTGCGCCTCCTGGGGACTCCCTTGTTCTACTGGGGGACTTCAACGCTCACGTGGGCAATGACAGTGAGACCTGGAGGGGTGTGGTTGGGAGGAACGGCCCCCCTGATCTGAACCAGAGTGGTGTTCTGTTATTGGACTTCTGTGCTCGTCATGGATTGTCCATAACGAACACCATGTTTAAGCATAAGGGTGTCCATATGTGCTCTTGGCACCAGGACACCCTAGGTCGCAGTTCGATGATCGACTTTGTTGTCGTCTCATCTGATCTGCGGCCGCATGTCTTGGACACTCGGGTGAGGAGAGGGGCGGAGCTGTCTACTGACCACTACCTGGTGGTGAGTTGGCTCCGATGGTGGGGGAGGATGCCGGTCAGACCTGGCAGACCCAAACGTATCGTGAGGGTCTGCTGGGAACGTCTGGCAGAGTCTCCCGTAAGACGGAGCTTTAACTCCCACCTCCGGGAGAGCTTTGAACACGTTCCGAGGGAGGCGGGGGACATGGAGTCCGAGTGGGCCGTGTTCCGCGCCTCTATTGTCGAGGCAGCTTATCGGAGCTGTGGCCGCAAGGTTGTTGGTGCCTGTCGTGGTGGCAACCCTCGAACCCGGTGGTGGACACCGGCAGTGAGGGATGCTGTCAGGCTGAAGAAGGAGTCCTATTGGGCCTTTTTGGCTTGTGGGACCCCGGAAGCAGCTGATAGGTACCGGCAGTCCAAGCGGCATGCGGCTCGGGTGGTTGCTGAGGCAAAAACTCGGGCGTGGGAGGAGTTCGGAGAGGCCATGGAGAATGACTTCCGTACGGCTTCGAGGCGATTCTGGTCCACCATCCGGCGTCTCAGGGGGGGAAAGAGGTACGAGACCAACACCATTTATGGTGGAGGTGGCGTGCTACTGACCTCAACTCGGGATGTTGTGAGTCGGTGGGCGGAATACTTCGAAGACCTCCTCAATCCTACTGGCACGTCTTCCACTGAGGAAGCAGAGCCTGGGGACTTTGGGTCGGGTTCTCCGATCTCTGGTGCTGAGGTCGCCGAGGTGGTTAAAAAGCTCCGCGGTGGCAAGGCTCCGGGGGTGGATGAGATTCGCCCGGAGTTCCTTAGGGCTCTGGATGTTGTAGGGTTGTGTTGGCTTACGCGACTCTGCAATATCGCGTGGACATCGGGGGCAGTTCCCTTGGATTGGCAGACTGGGGTGGTGGTTCCCCTATTTAAAAAGGGGGACCGTAGGGTGTGTTCCAACTATAGGGGGATCACACTCTTAAGCCTCCCTGGTAAGGTCTATTCAGGGGTTCTGGAGAGGAGGGTCCGTCGGATAGTCGAACCTCGGATTCAGGAGGAGCAGTGTGGTTTTCGTCCTGGTCGTGGAACACTGGACCAGCTCTACACCCTCAGCAGGGTCCTGGAGGGTGCGTGGGAGTTTGCCCAACCAGTTTACATGTGTTTTGTGGACTTGGAGAAGGCATTCGACCGCGTCCCTCGGGGGGTTCTGTGGGGGGTACTCCGGGAGTATGGGGTACCAGGCCCTTTGATAAGGGCTGTTAGGTCCCTGTACGACCGGTGTCAGAGCTTGGTCCGCATTGCCGGCAGTAAGTCAGGCTCGTTTCCGGTGAGAGTTGGACTCCGCCAAGGTTGCCCTTTGTCACCGATTCTGTTCATAACTTTTATGGACAGAATTTCTAGGCGCAGCCAAGGTGTTGAGAGGATCCGTTTTGGTGACCTTAGAATCGCTTCTCTGTTTTTTGCAGATGATGTGGTCCTACTGGCTTCATCAGTTCGTGATTTACAACTTTCACTGGAGCGGTTTGCAGCCGAGTGTGATGCGGCCGGGATGAGGATCAGTTCCTCCAAATCCGAGGCCATGGTCTTGAGCCGGAAAAGGGTAGCATGCCCTCTCCGGGTCGGGGAGGAGGTCCTGCCCCAAGTGGAGGAGTTTAAGTATCTCGGGATCTTGTTCACGAATGAGGGAAAACTGGAGCGTGAGATCGATAGGCGGATAGGTGCAGCGTCCGCAGTGAAGCGGGCGCTGTACCGGTCTGTCGTGGTGAAGAGAGAGCTGAGTCAAAAGGCAAAGCTCTCAATTTACCGATCGATCTACGTTCCCACCCTCATCTATGGTCATGAGCTTTGGGTTATGACCGAAAGAACAAGATCTCGGATACAAGCGGCTGAAATGAGTTTTCTCCGCAGGGTGGCTGGACTCTCCCTTAGAGATAGGGTGAGAAGCTCAGTCATCCGGGAGGGACTCGGAGTAGAGCCGCTGCTTCTCCACATCGAGAGGAGCCAGTTGAGGTGGCTCGGGCATCTGGTTAGGATGCCTCCTGGACGCCTCCCTGGTGAGGTGTTCCGGGCATGTCCCACCGGGAGGAGACCCAGAGGAAGACCCAGGACGCGCTGGAGGGACTATGTTTCTCGGCTGGCCTGGGAACGCCTTGGGATTCCCCCGGAGGAACTGCTCCAAGTGGCTGGGGAGAGGGAAGTCTGGGCCTCCCTACTTAGGCTGCTACCCCCGCGACCCGACCCCGGATAAGCGGAAGAAGATGGATGGATGGATGGATGGATGGATAAATAATTTCTGCCTCAGACTCCAATCATTTATGATGTTCAAAAATGCTTTCAGTGTGTAACTCACTTTTATTACTTTGGTATTTTAGTATGTAGCATTTTTATTTCAATTGCCTCCTTTTTATTGCTGTTATTCTATTTTCACCGATTTATTGTACCGGTTTTTATATTTTCTGTCCTGTTAAGCACCTTGGTCAATGCAAGGCATTGTAGGAAGGTGCTATACAAATAAAGTTTATTATATTATAGTTTATTATTTAATGATTTATTTTTTATTACTTGTAGGAAATAAAATGTGGTTAAGACATGTACATAGTTAGTTATTATAGTGTAAAATTCACAGTAAATCTTTTTAAAGGGCCGTGTACAGTACAAAGACTGCATTTATCATAACGTCTAATGTCAGCTTGTTCTGTTATTTTTTTAAGTACAGTATTTGAAACAGCAGTGAAAACAAAATTTGTGTGGAGGAACACTCATTTATTTGCAATAAGAAAGTAAATCTACATGCAGATATATAGAACTTCAACTTACATGTATCATTCTAAAAAAAATTAAAATACAGTATGTAAAGTTTTCATCTACTTTAATGGGTACAAAAACGCCACAAAATGAAAAAGCTGTGAATTTCTGCTTGTTAATTTCTGTGCACATGTCATGTGCATGCATGAAAACCTTGATTTTCTTTGGAAAGAAATAAAGAAGAATAAAAAAAAACATTTCCAGTCACTATTTTGCTGTATTACTGAAAACACATCTACTCAAAAATTGTGGCCATGAGTAAATAAACTTCTTCGTCTACTCACTGTTCGAGCAATAAGGCTGCAGAGAAAAACACACTGGCGGCTGCTAACTGGCTGCTAACTTGACCAATCATGTCTTTCTTGTCACATGACAGGTAGTAGTAGCCAATAGCCAGGGCCCCTTAGGGCGGGCCCCGCTCTTAAATCAACCAACCGGACGACTGCTCACGGACCACATCAGGATATGGTCCGTCTGTTAGCAGTTTAAAAGCCTGTAAAATAAGTTTTTTCGTTTTACTGATAGATAATTAGTTATTAACGGTACTGAATAATAAATAAAAATTGCGCAAATCCGCTTATGAATTATAAAAGTTAGTCAAACCGCTGTTACGCTGACAAAAACGTTAGGTCTGCTGTAAGCGGATTAGCGCATTAGCGCTACCTAGCGGTCATTTGCCCACCTTTGGAAACTGTCTTGTATTGTTCTTTTAAAATGAATGAATAAACATCCAATCAAAATCAAACCCCCCTTGCAAAGATTAGCTTCAGAAATGTCTCTTACCATTTCTATGCTGATGACATTCAACTCTACTGCTCCTTCAATGACTCAGAATTACACAAGTTAGATGAATTAGTAAACTGTGTGTCCCATAATAAGGTGTGGTTAGCCAACAACTGCCTTCAGTTAAATTCTGCCAAGACTGAAACACTGATCATTGCCCCTGAACAGAAAGTTCCTCGGATCAAACAACATCTCGGTTCTCTGGGCTCCTCTTCTCAGCCGAGCCTCAGAAACCTTGGTGTTGTGTTCGACCAGTCAATGTCTTTGGACAAACATTCAAAGCTTCTGGTCAGAAACTGCTTTTATCATCTTAGGAACATTTCTAAACTGAGGGCAATGTTATCCAAATCTGACCTGGAGATGATTATTCATGTTTTTATCTCTTCTCGTTTAGATTACTGCAATTCCCTTTTTACTTGTTTTAATAAGTCTGCTGTCGCTCGTCTCCAGTTGGTCCAAAACGCTGCTACGAGGCTTTTAAAGGAGAAATGTAATCAAATCTGAAAAAATCGATACAACAAGAATTTCATATAGTAAACAACACACATAAACATACTTAGTATGCTTTTTTCAAGTCAGTAGCTTAAAGAAATAGTTTTTTACATTTTTCCTGCTACATGCCGAAGTACAGTGATTTCTGTAGTAATTTTCTGGACGCACTTTTATGACACAATTAAGACCTCCTTTGCTATCTTACAATAACACTGAAGCTATAAACCCATCATTACTGTCCTCTTGTCTGTCATTTAAAATGGAAGCAGAAGACTTTTTTGAATCTGAAGGATATCACTTTAGTTTGTCAAAAACAGTTTGGTGATTTAGTGCATTAATGGGCATTTCTATCCTGGAAATACGAATAGCCGTGCGTTAGCCGCCGCATGCTAACGTTAGCATGCTAGCGCCGTATGCTAACGTTAGCATGCTAGCGCCGTATGCTAACGTGGAAGTGGGGGTGTTGAAAATGTCCTGAAACAGTTACCAATGTCTTGTTAAGCTCTGTCTTCCCCAGAACATAGTAGGATCTAAAATGATTTTTAAAGATGAAGGAGCAAGTTGAAACATGCATCTCCCTCCTTGCTAGCAGGCTCCATTGGGAGCTGCCTGGCTAACTAACTACGGTGGCCCTACACGGCCAAAATTCTACAGCGGCCGAATGCACAGGAGCGGTAAAAATACAATATAAAATTTTAAAATAGTTTTAAAATCGATTTTGGGGCTTTTAGAATAGATTCTGAATCGCCAGGACTAAGAATCTTGATTCTTTAAAAAATAGATTTTTTTTGCTGCATCCCTAATTGCTACACACTGAAACCTTTTTGTCCACAACTAGATACACACACTAATATTACTGTATGAGGGACGACTCGTTGCACTGCCTACGTCATATTCAGGGGACGGAGAGCAGGCAGGAGGAGGGGGGTCAAAAACACCAGATGAGAATTTTTTCACTTTGCAAAGTCTAAATTTGAGTTAGGATGACATTTTTGACTTGTGAAAATTTCTCAACAAGCTTATTTTATGCTTTTCATTAGACTACTATTAGCTTAAAAACACTTTTCATTTCTCCTTTAA
>JBBPBX010072574.1:0-18034 GCA_038048925.1 Garcialebias charrua
AGTTTGTGTATTACAGTTAGAATGATGTAGTTTGTGTATTACAGTTAGAAAAATTATTCATTTTGTGATGTAGTTTGTGTATTACAGCTAGATAAATTAAGTAGAATTATTCATTTTGTGATGTAGTTTGTGTATTACAGTTAGTAAAATTAAGTAGAATTATTCATTTTGTGATGTAGCTTGAAGGTTAACATTGGTTGAACAAACAGTGAAATAAGGGGCAGATATAATAAGATTTCATCTTCTTTCTGCTCCTTTCATTTTATCCTACTTGTATTCTTGTATATGATGAAACTGTCTTGTATTGTTCTTTAAAAATGAATGAATAAACATCAAATCAAATCTGTTTTAAGTTGGCAGTAATCCACTTTGGAAATGGGTCCACTCAAACTAGCCGAACGTAGCTCAACATTAAGTTCCAAATAGTCCTTCTTCCAAAGGGGATTGTTACCGTCTTAAAACAGCTCTGATGTTCAAATTTTATAGCGGTTCATGAAAGGGAAATGGTTACATGTAATTATTTAATGATGATGATCACCAAAACACCATGACGGTGTGTAGGCAGGGGCCAGGATTTTTTAATTGAAGGTAGCTACAGTCCCAAAAATTTATTGCACAGACTCCAGTTTCAAAAACAAATTGTGGCTGCACTTGTAAATGGGATAAAGGATTTTGGCTTGACTTTTGTGCAGTGGAAGTAAATGGAGTCATCGTCCATCTTTATTTACTGTCTATTATTTACTGGCTGAGGGCTTACAGGCTGAAAATTTATCATGTTTTCCTGATTAAGAAGAGCACACCGTGGAAATGAAAGCATCGTTAAGAAAAGAGTGCCTTGGAGTTACATTTCTTTTTTCGAGAAGTTGTGATGCCATCCTCTTAAAAGGGATGGCCACTTCTTCTTCGCTCATTGCTATGTTGCTGGATTCTCATTACCACCACTATGACATTGATTTTAGGTTAAGTGTAATTTAACAACGGATTAGCCGTAGTGGGTCTGCTCACTCCACCTCTGATGAGAGGTTTGTGGGTCAGGTCAGTGTCCTGATGACAATGACCACCGGTAGCTGTGGTGAAGATATTTTCTTGCCATCTAATCAGTTAATTCCTTGGCTTTCAAGCTATCGGTCAATATGCTGAATCTCCTTCCTACTGGTTCTGGATCATAAAGATTAATCTTAAAGTTGAGTTCCTATCTGCGTTTTAACAGAGATAAGGTGCGTTATGCCACACCTTCAAGTTGGTTCAGCTCTTTACCTGCACCTAAAACATCAACACTTTTCGTTAAATCAAATGAGTCAACACGCCCGAACCCTACCTGTTTTTTCCAGTTTCATTCTGAAACACGCCATCACAGTACTGAATCTTGTCTCTGGTCACGGCATACAATCCGATGTTTGGATACTTTGTGGCCATCCTCAAGAGGACATTGAAGACCTGTCCCTTCCCGTCCTGCCTCATGTTCCTCTCAGGACCCCAGAACACATACGTGGTGTTTGCCAGCTGCTGAAAATAATGCCGCTCGTTTTTTACCAACAGGGGGACACTGGTGTGAGACACGACTCGGACGCTGGTGTGGCTCCCAACGTCTTCCTCATATCCTGTCGTGGGTGCGTTGTTCATCCGGATCACACATCCAATTCTGTCTATCTCCTCTCCGGCACCAGCACCGATCATCTGACCAGAGCTGGAGACCAAGGCACACTGGTTGCAGTGGATGTCCAGAAGCTGTTGGGAAAAGACATTTCGGTTCAGCTTAGGGCTGTAGTGATACAATAATCTCACAATACAATACATTATTCTGCTCACGATACAATATATATTGCGATATTCAGCAAATGATACAATTCAATACATTTTTGTGATTTTCTGAAAGATTTTAGAGGGACAGAGTGATTTTGGTGACATTTTGAGACTCTTATAGACTTGGATTGAATTAATTTAACTGAAAACTGATTAAAAGCACCAACTACACAATACCTGGCTCTGGTTGGACATGGACACAGACTTAAAGTCGACAGCTGGACAAAATGAATCAAAGAAGTGGTGAGAAAACATGTTTCTTTTAATTGAAACAGTAAAAACTGTAGCTTACATGCATTTGTAAAGTAAATAAAGTGCACCAAGTGCCCTGCTCTGAATAGTTTGAAACCTTTTTAACCTTGACACTTAACATCTGAAGGAATCACTCTTAGTGCTTGGTAAGTAAACAGTAATATGACTTCTCCAAAACAGTCTATAATTCAAGTAATGAAGAACATTTAACTTCAAATGCACCCATCTTAGCAGAGCAGCTTAAGGCCTGTAGATAGACCCTGACTCAGAAGCGGTCCGTGGCATGTGCGAACTGAGCGGCCGCACAGGGCGCCATCCAGCAGGGGGCGGCATAAGAGGAGACCCCGCTCCTCGTTTTTAAATGTATTTAAATATTTTACAACTTTTGTTTTTAACAACATAACACAGAACACTACCGCGCTGCTCCTGGGCCGCCCCACCCTTAATTTATTCACATGTCCTCAGTTTAATCACCGCAGCAGCTGCTGGGTGCATTTCCTCAACCCAGGTCGTCCGCCCCCCCTCCACTTTTACTTTCGTTTTTGTTACGGAGGTGACACTACGTGCGGTCAGTGGAAAGATGGAAGAGAGGAAGAGTGAAGAGAAAGATTAAAAAGAGAGAGGCTCTGGAAACAGACACAGCTAAATGTGCAAACATTGACACATTTTTCACTCAAACAGCTGCAGTTTGTTAATGAGAGATCAAACAGGTAAGACATGCTGTTGAATTTTGCTGCAAAACACCGTTCAAGTTAATTATCAAGTCAATGAATTTTGTGGTGTGTAGCATTGTGACATAACATACTGTTATATCATTTAAATACTATTATATGAGTCTGGATGAAGACCTGCTCTATATCAGAGTCAGAGTCAGAGTCAGAGAGAATTTATTGTCATTTGCACCGCATGTAGTACATGTGTTGAAAACGAGATTATGTACACAGGGTCCCAGTTACATCCAACAACAAATGCAAGAGAAATACAATAATAACATCTAGGATTAACTAAGAGAGACATCACATCAGCTAGTAATACACTAAGCCCTAATGTAGTAGAAAAACATCATTATAAACAGCAGCACGAACATGAGCAGATGGTCACAGATGAACGCAGCAACAAGAAACAGATCAGTATCAGTATGATGTGACATTTTGCAGTGTTTATTCTTATTATTTATTTATTCATGAGTCTGACAGCCTCAGGGTAGAAGCTGTTCCTCAGTCTAGTGGTTCTACATTTGATGCTCCTCAACCTCCGTCCCGAGGGGAGTGGTGCAAAGAGTGAGTGTGCTGGGTGAGTGAGGTCTTTCATGATGCAGGTGAAAAGTGCCCTGAAATATTAGATAACCCTTTAATGAAATTGGCCTGAATTGATCATAAGTCATTGTAAAAAGGGGAGATTTGTGCAGTTATGACAATTTTTTTAACGTGATTTAGTGTCAGGAGTGATGAGGGGATTGTTCCTGTCAGTATAAAGGAACAGGTGAGCTGTTCTAACTCTGTGTGAACAAACAAGCATTAGTTCCAATATACAGTAAACACTTTCTAAACGACAGTAGTGACATTGTTATCATTAAAAGTAAGATAATAAATACATAAAGCAATGAAAGTAATATGAAATAAGCCTGCATATTTTACCATTGAAAATATATTAATTGGTTAAGTCAAAATGTGTTTTCCATATCAAATGTGCTAAATCTTTACAGATAATTGTTCTGATGCTCAATAAATGTAGTCCTCTGGACAGATTCTTCTTTGTATCAAAAAGACTTCTTCAGTCTGAGGAGCTGTGACAAACTCAGTCATCTTTCCTCCTTGATGGAGAGGAACGATGGTTTGAGAGAGGAGTAAAGGAGGCCATCTTTGTGAAAAGAAACCGTCCATCATTAAACAGAGGTGGAGGCCTCCGTGTTCAACTGTCCACCTCTCACAATGCTGTTATTGCTAGTATCTTACTGTTCATATAAAATATTTGATAATGTTCTTATAGAAACAATTCTTGAATAATGTTCATAATGTGTTAATGCTACATGTTTGTCTCAGGCTACTTCTTGTTCTGCCATTAACTCTAAATACTTATTGAATAGTTTATATATGTAGGTAAAACTAGATGTTGAACAACCCATTAAAATACACCAGAATGCAGGAAATGGCATCTATTTTATTCAAAATTTTCTGGGAGAGGACCCCCACTGGCAACCTAGCGAGGGGGGCATTGGGGTTGCTCGCACAGGGCGCCAAATAGGCTAGGACCGCCTCTGCTGACTAATAAGTGAACTCTAAACAGAAAGTCTACTCTGCAGACCAAGTGAGCTACATTCTCCTCAGATTTTTGTTTAGAAACAGAATCTGATCGACATGCTCTGGGAGAAGTGCACTTCTCTGCGCGGTGATGATATCTCCAGCGGTGGAGAAGACTCTGAGGATACACTGGTGCCAGGGATGTAGAGGTACGATGCGTGCGGATGAATATCAATTTTTTTCTAGGAAAGAAAAAATTTATATATATTGCGATATCGATATTATTTACAGCCCTAGTTCAGCTAATTTGTTATGCTGCAAGAATACTTCAACCTGTGTTCCCTCATGACTACATTGAAGTCAAAGCAAGAAAAAATAAACTGCTCATAAAAAAGAAACAGTGCTGCCTTCTCTGGCCTTAAAAGTATTGCAAACAATAATTATATTTCAAGTAAACTAACACTCATGTGTAATGTAGGCTACTACAGCTCGAGCTCTGGCCCCTGGATGCCCTCACCTGGTTCCCACCGGGGCTGATCCTCAAGTAGCCCCTGAGCCCTGAGCTGTGGGCAGCAGCAGGTGATGCCTCGTCCCGTGTGATCACGACACCGAACCAGAACAGCAGCAGGAGGCTCAGGCCGAGCAAGCAGAGCCAGCGGCGGAAAACCTGCGATGTGGCGTTCAAGGGTGCACATCTCGTCTTGCATCCGTCCAGTACATCTGAACACATGGCGCACTGGATATCATCAAGCTGTTCTCACAACAGCGTCCATGAGGCCTGTAAAGCCCTGCTCCTTGTCCGAGTCCAAGATGCTCACTTGGTGAGGTACAGAAAACCAGTTTGCAGTTTCGTGAAGCTAGGCTAACAGACCCAGCGTTCTTCTTCATTCGTCATAACATTGTTATCATTATGGTACGCAGAATGTCAATTATTCTTCAATTAGTTTACATAAACTACTCCGTTAGATGCTACCACTAATTGCACAACTAACTGCTTGTAAGTTTACTATCTTTCTCTATGCAGCCCAAACAATATCCGGTTTGCGCTTTCGCAATAAAAGTTGCCATCAAAATATAGAACTGCAAGATAACAAATCCATATAGTAAACATAATAATACCATTATATTTACACTAAATTTATCTCAGAGGAGTCACATAAACAATAATAAATACTTATTACAACTTATGCGTTCTTGTGATGTATATTGGAATATAAGGAGCTTTTGTTTTGAAAAGAGCGCCCTGTCTGCATATCCGTCACTGTTGCCTTCAGGAACTAGTCGAACCGGTGGGAAACAAAGCATGTACAGTACATATACTGTACAGTACAGTATATACTGTACTGTACTGTAATGTGTTGTCATATCGTGTTGTATGTTTATTAAGCATTACTGCACTATTGTTTTCCTGTTTCAATGCTTATTCAGCATTCACACAACTGATTCTAGTGATTCCATTCTAGTTCTTCAGTTTCTCTTATATATTATTAATTACTGTATTATTATCCTCGTTTTTGTAGTAGTAGGGTTTTTCAATTATTATTATTATGCAATCAACATGAGAAAGGTACCATAACATATACATGTCAAAGTTACAAAAAGCAAACAAAACAAACACAAAATAATCAAACGGGGCATATACAACATAAAAATCCAAGGCAATAAATTAAAGTATGTAACAATTTGTTTAGTGAGGCGGAATAATGCACCGTTCAGCTTTATCAAAAATACAAAACTTTATTCATGCTCAAAAGCTGTAAAATCCTTTAAGAGTACAGTAATTTGATATACAACCACAGAGAATAAACACCCAAGGCCAAACAGGTCTCCTCTCCAGGACCCACACGTTATCATCAGAGACTCTACTTCCTCAGACGGCTGAGACAAGGTTTGGGAAGCTCAGTCCTCACCTCCTTATACAGGTGCGCAGTGGAGAGCATCCTGTGCTCCAGCATCAACGTGTGGCATGGAGGCTGCACAGCTGCAGAAAGAAAAACTTTGCAGAGAGTGGTGAAGGCTGCACAGAAGTCTGTTGGTGTCTGTCTCCCCACTATCACAGACATCTACACCTCCAGATGCAGGAAGAGGACCACCTGCATCATGAAAGACCCCACTCACCCAGCACACACACTTTTTGCCCCACTCCCCTCAGGAAGGAGGTTAAGGAGCATTAAGTGTAGAACCACTAGACTGAGGAACAGCTTCTACCCTGAGGCTGTTAGACTCATGAATATCTAACCAGAATAATCACTGTAAAAAATCACACATCATGTAGCTGCTGATTTGTTTCATGTTGCTGCTGATCTGTTTCACGTTGCTACTGATCTGTTTCATGTTGCTGCTGATCTGTTTCATGTTGCTGCTGATCTGTTCCATGTTGCTGTGTTCAATCGTGTTCATCTGGTCACACAGACTCATGTTCGTGCTGCTCTTCAACGTAACATTTTTATGCTATTAGTGCTTAGTGTATATTTAGTTGATGTTTCTCTTAGATCATATCTTAAATCATATCTTAGATATTTTACAGTTTTCTTTTACTATTTATTGTTGGATGTAACTGGGACCCTGTGTACATAATTTTGTTCCACCACATGTACCACATGTGGTGGGAATGACAATAAAGAATGTCTGACTCTGACAAGGTTCAATTTCAAGCCAGTGTGGTGAGATGGTGTTCCACCCCCCACCCCCCCTCTACTCTATGGACCAGGTGCAGCCAGACGCGTACCCGTTGACTGATGGGCGGGGCAGATGCCTTTATATTGGGCAGGCTGCTGCAGGGTGTGAGTATCTTTCCTTCACTACAGTCGGCTGCTTTATTTTGCTTGTTTTCTGGATCTGCTCATCTGAGATCGTAAGTGCCAGTTTTTCAATCAGTGACTGGGATCGTGTTGGGCTTTTTGGGTGTTACACCTGTCGTGCGTTTCTGCAGCGTTGTTCTGCTGGCGTTACCGGCTGTGGCTGTGGGTTGTTGTGGCGTGCAGCTTCCTTTTAATCCTCGCCTGCTGACCTGCTTCCTGGTTTGGCTGTGTTTCCACCTCTGGGTAAGCTACCTGCAATTTAGACTTTATTTTTTTTCTGAATCCACAATACAGTAGTGGGTTTTCTGTTTAGGCTAGCCTGGTTAAAACCAGACCCTGTCCTTCACTTCGCTTCAGACAAGGGTCTGGGACCTCTCCATTGAAAAACGATTCTTGCTGGAGGCGTGGGCTTTGCTGATGGCTGCTCCCCCGTGGTCTGCTGAACTTGACTTCAGCTCCGCCTCCTGCTGAATTTTCTCTCGCTCCGTTGCATATTGTGTTTATATGTTAATAAAACGTCCTAATAAAATAAAATAAAACCATGGATCGCTGGTCCAACACACCAGAAGACCAGGAAATCTGATGGGACTCGGGCAGCAACTTAAAACCTGACTTTAATTCTCTCGTGACAACCTGAGGCATTTCCTTGTTCAGCGGAGGGAGAGGAGGAGGAGGGAGGGAGCGAACACTTGACTTTTGGGAAAAAAACAAAAGAAAACTCCAGATAAGGGATTAAGAAGGGGAAATTAATAAATTTGTGTCACATATAAAACAGTCCTGCATCGCTTTGAATGAGAACATGCGGCTGCGCGCTGGGACAGGTGGGGGCATTTCCTTGTTCAGCGGAGGGAGAGGAGGAGGAGGAGGAGGGAGGAGGGAGCGAACACTTGACTTTTGGCCAAAAAAACAAAAGAAAACTCCAGATAAGGGATTAAGAAGGGGAGATTAATACATTTGTGTCATTTATACAACAGTCCTGCATCGCTTTGCATCGCTTTGAATGAGAACATGCGGCTGCTCGCTGGCTGCGCTGGGACAGGTGGGGGCGTGGGTTAGGGGCCAAAAACTCCGCCCCTTCTGTTCTCTGATTGGTCCGGTCAAAAATCTACCGGAGAAATCGTTGTCTATGAGAGAAGTCCCAGACTGTGCAGTGAAGGGAAATGAGAATTGAGCGGAGCTGTGCAGGAAGGCGAGGGCCAGGCTAGTTTTAGGCACCAGATTTTACTGTTTTGGAGTTGCAACGCTATGGACACTCTAGCCGTTTACGCATTTGCCGGCCCTCCCCGGCTCTCCCTGGCTCCTCCCTGCTTCTAACCCGGGTTCTGCATGTTCGCATTTTCCTTTTTTTCCCCGACTCCGCCCTCGTCATGGAACCATCTCCTCCGTGGTTCCAATCGGGCTCAGTTCTCCGGGCCCAGTTTCACGTCATTTACTGCTCACATTTGATTCGTTGTTTGCAGCAGGGGCTGGACTGCTTCGTGTAGGGGCGAGACCAGAGGGCGTGACTAGCTGCGTGTTGAGTCATCAACTGCGATTTCGCCAGCGCACCTAAAAACACTCTATTTTCATCTAAAAACTACTTTTGAGTGCATAAAAATGATCGGAAACGTGTGTTTATATGCTTAACTTGCTAACTGTAGTGAAAAAACACATGAAAACTCAGTATTTATTTCGTTTTTTCCAAAAATTCGCAACCCGGAAGTCCGCTCGTAAATTTCGCCAGCGCACCTAAAAACACTCTATTTTCATCTAAAAACTACTTTTGAGTGCATAAAAATGATCGGAAACGTGTGTTTATATGCTTAACTTGCTAACTGTAGTGAAAAAACACATGAAAACTCAGTATTTATTTCGTTTTTTCCAAAAATTCGCAACCCGGAAGTCCGCTCGTAAATTTCGCCAGCGCACCTAAAAACACTCTATTTTCATCTAAAAACTACTTTTGAGTGCATAAAAATGATCGGAAACGTGTGTTTATATGCTTAACTTGCTAACTGTAGTGAAAAAACACATGAAAACTCAGTATTTATTTCGTTTTTTCCAAAAATTCGCATTCTGAGCTTTTCGGTAAGAACTGCCCACCCACGTCAAGTGAATACCCCACCCACGTCAAGTGAACACCCCACCCACTTCAAGGCTTGCTCTCCGGACAGTGCGCAATCAACGAGGGCGGGCCAGAGCTGGCTCTGGGCCAACCAGAGACGAGCGGGACCGGGGAGGGCCGGCAAATGCGTAAACGGCTTCTGTTGTCTTGTCCTATCTTTACATGGTTGTTCGGCCCACTCTCAAAAAACCCTGTACTGGTCGGGTAGGTGGTGTCGGTAGGGCATTACATCTCTGACTCCGTTGAAGAGACTGGAAGACAACAACAACCGGTTATGGTTAAAGTGTTTTCCATTATTGGAGTCTTCCTTCTTTTCAAGAACTGAGTGATGGACTGGAAACCTTGGTTTTAAAGAAAGAATCGTTCTTAATGAAATTGTTTTAATAAATATTGTAAATTTGCAAAAGTCTGTTCTGGTGTATAACTTAAAGGAGCAAGAGCTCCACCTTCTGGTCACATTTTGGCATTGCTGGAAGGATACACCATTGAACACAGACTTTAAAAAAATATATATACATGGTTTTTGTTTAAGTCTTTTATTGTTGGGTATGTTTTTTTTTTTATGTGGTAGGACAAGACAACAATAGTTGTCTAAGGGAAGACCTAATTATGGGTTTGGGGTTTATTTTCTACTGGAGTTTATTAATTTTATTTTTTCCTCCTTTATCTCTCTCTCTATTTTTTTTCTTTTCTCTCTTTTTCTTCCCTGCAGGCATGGAGGAAGTGGCACAGCTGCTGATGGATAGAGTGGATTGGCAGAATGTGACGGTTAGGGATTTGCCGGGCGCCGCTGCTTCCCCGGCTGTGGTTGGTGGTGTCATGCCTGCTGGTGCTGTAGTTGCTGAGCGGTTGGTGGTTGTGCCCAGGGACAGACGGTGTCCCATGTTCAGTGGTGGGACTGGCATTGGGATCAGTGAGTGGATCGAAGAGGCCCAATCATGTATTCGGGCCCGCCATTTGTCAGCGGCTGATGAGGCTTTCTTTCTTTTCGATCATTTAGAGGGGGAAGCAAGGGAGGAAATAAAGTACCGCACCGATGCAGAGAGGAATGACCCAGCTAAGATCTTGGCTATTTTGAGGGAGTTGTATGGTTGCACTGAGTCGTATATAACTCTCCAACATGCATTCTTTTCTAGGAAGCAGCAAGAGGAAGAAACACTGTTGCAGTTTTCCTTAGCTTTGATGGCCCTTATGGAGCCAGTAAAGCAGAATGCTCCTGATGGGTTGCTGAATGCTGATATTCTGCTACGTGATCAGTTTGTAGAACAAGTGTTAGACAGTGCTCTTCGTCAGGAACTGAAACGGTATGTTCGGGGTCACCCCGCTGCCACCTTGCTGGAGGTGCGTGGGGAGGCAATTAGGTGGGAGAGGCGGGGGTTTCCAGGTGGTGCTAGGGAGCGTAGTCATTCTCTCCCATCCACCTATGGGTAGCAGTATGGGGTGTATGGCAGCTCCCGACAGGCTCCATCTACTGCTGCCCGCCCTGAGCTCGATGAGTTAAGGGAACTTCTAAAACAGCAACAGGAACAGATTAATCAGCTCACCCGGTGTATTGCTTCTCTTCAGACTTCTTCCCCACGGGAACGGTCTCCTCGTCCGGGTTCAGTGGTCTGCCACAGGTGTCAACGGCCGGGTCACTTTGCCAGAGAGTGTGATGGTGAGCGGGTCCGTGCCAAGGTTGACTCTGTGGTCAGGCCAGTTAACCGGACGGAAAACTAGCACCCACTGAGCTGTTGAGCCACAACTCAGGAGGGGGAATAGCAGGCTCGCAACCAGCAGCCACATCAAAATTGTTGGCAACTTGTCCAGTCATTGATGTTGTTATGGGCGGTATCTCTGTGACTTGTTTAGTAGACACAGGTTCCATGGTGTCGACCATCACTGAGAGCTGTTTCCAGGAACATTTTGCATCATTGGGGCGTGATTGCCTTCAGTCATGTCATTGGTTGCAGCTCCGGGCAGCCAATGGTCTTTCCATCCCATACATTGGCTATTTAGAGTTGGATGTTAATCTTTGTGACAAGGTGCTTCCGCATTGTGGGATTCTGGTGGTGAAAGATCCCACCAATGTTGGTTCTTCAGTTCCTGGCATTTTGGGAATGAACATAATTCAGCACATTTACCAACAACTCTTTGGGGCGCATGGTGTTTCGTTCTTTGACTTGCCTTCAGTTACAAAGTCTCCTGGTCCAGTTGTGGAGGCTCTGCAGCAGTGTCACCAAGCAGCAACTAAGTCCCCCGTGCAGTTAGCTGGTGCTGTTAAGGTCCGGGGCCCTCGAGCAGTGAGGATAACTGGTGGCGTTATGAAATTTGTAGCTGCAACCTGCCCTGAACAATTTGCTGGTCAGGTTTTATTGTTTGAGCCCCCAGAGTCTGGCCTACCAGTTGGCTTATTAGCCTTGCCACGTCTCATTCAGGCTGTGCACGGCACTGTTTATGTTCCCGTCTTAAATGTGGGAACTACTGATGTTGTACTTTATCCTCGAACTCACCTTGGTGTGTTGAGTCGAACTGAAGTGGTTAGCCTACCCCCTGATGTGATAGAAATAAGACCTGGTGCTACACTTTCTTCTTGGGTGGCTTCTGCTTCAGAGCAGAGCTTGATTGAACTTGCTGATTTGTCTGAACTGACAGAAACTGAACAACAGCAGGTTCAGTCACTTCTACAGAAGTATAGCTCTGTCTTTTCAGCTCATGAGGGTGACTTGGGGTGCACTAATTTGGTTTCTCAAGACATTCCCCTGTTGGATGAAGTTCTGGTCCAGCAGAGGTACAGACGCATTCCTCCCTCAGAGTACGAGGCGGCCAAGTCGCACATCAATCAGCTCTTACAGAACCAGGTAATAAGGGAAAGCAGTAGCCCCTATGTCTCTCCCATCGTTCTTGTTAGGAATAAAGATGGCAGCCTTCGTATGTGTGTGGACTACCGTCAGCTTAAAGGTGCAATATGTAATTTCTGGAACACGTTGGCACTTAGAAACATTTTGAACAGAGACACGTTTCTGGTCCCTCCTCACTCAGAGCCATATATGGCTCAGCTCCACCTTGCTCGCGCTGCAGCCTGGAATGCTCCGCCTCCACTACGTCCCGTCTCAGCCGCTGCGAAGTTCTGTGATTAATGTGAATAAAACGTTCTAAAAAATAAATGGAGCATTGGTCCAGCAAAACAAAAACACCTTGTAATCTACAGAGCGTCACATAGCCACGTTGCACATGAGTTTAATTCGCTCGTGACAAATCCATTCATTTCCTCATTTCTGTCAGTGAAGGAAGAAGCGATCACTTGACTTTTGGCAAAAAAACAAAAGAAAAGTCCAGCTCAGGGATGAAGAAGGGATATTTAACACATTTGTGTCACATACAAAACAGTTTTGCATCGCTTTGCAATTCTTTGAATGAGAACGTGCCGCGGCCGCTGCGGGCTGGACAGGGGGGGGGGCGTGGGTTAGGAGCGTGAGAAGTGAGAAGCTCTGTTTTTATTGGCTGGTTAAAACTCTGTTTTTATTGGCTGGTTAAGGACGGGTCACTCTGTGTTTTTATAAATGCTGATAGAGAAGCAAGGGGACTATAGTTTTTTTCAGAGATTACTTTGTCTAACATCAGTCTGTCAGGAGATAGTGACAGAGTGAAGAAATATGTTAAAAAATATTGTTAGAAAAGTTACAGACTGCACTACAAAGTTACATACTGAACCTTTAACAGCAAAATGAGAAAAGATGCTTTCCCATTGCCTCGCATTGAGGAAAGCCTGGACCATCTCTCCAGGGCCTAGTGGTTTTCCACTCTAGACTTAACCAGTGGGTACAATCAGGTTCCTGTATCAGAGCAGGATAAGTTAAAAACTGCTTTTTGCATGCTATTTGGACTCTTTGAGTGGAACTGTATGCCCTTTGGGCTTTGTAATGCACCAAGTACCTTCCAGCGTCTGATGCAGAGGATGTTTAGGGACCAGCAGTGCCAGTCCCTTCTGTTATACTGTATTTGGATGACATCATTGTGTTTTTGGGCTCGGTCTCCTAGCACATGGAGCGTTTGGAAGCAGTCCTTGCTCGGCTTCAGAGAGAGGGTCTGAAGGTAAAACTGGAAACATTTTCTTTTTTCAAACGACAGGTTAAATACTTGGGGTACCTTATCTCAGATAAAGGTGTAGCCACAGACCCTACCAAGACTGAGGCAGTGGCTAAATGGCCACGTCCCACACAGGTTTCAGAACTTCGCTCATTCTTGGGCTTTGCTAGCTATTACAGGCGTTTTGTGGAGGGTTTTGCTAGGTTAGCGGGTCCTCTTCATAGGCTGGTGGCACAACAAGTAGGCACGAAGTCCAGGAAGAGGTCTGGTCAGGCTTTTCAATCTGCCTGGACATCAGAGTGTGAGGAGAGCTTTGAGGCTTTAAAAGCAAAACTAACATCTGCATCAGTGTTGGCATATGCTGACTTTTCACGTCCTTTTATTTTAGAGACCAATGCCAGTCTCAGTGGACTTGGGGCAGTGTTGTCACAGGAAACAGAGGGTGGAGTAAGGCCCATTGCATACGCCAGTCGAGGTCTTAACCCTTCAGAGCGTAACATGGCTAACTATAGCTCTATGAAGTTGGAGTTCCTGGCTTTAAAATGGGCCATGACGGAGAAATTTAGGGAATATCTTTTGGGCCATCGATGCATGGTCTATACAGATAACAACCCTTTGAGTTATCTTCATTCAGCCAAGCTTGGTGCAGTGGAGCATCGCTGGGTTGCTCAACTTTCTGCTTTTGATTTCGATGTTGTTTCGTTCTGGACGCAGCAATGACAATGCTGAGGTACTTTCCCGCCAGCCTATATCAGGTAATGGCCTGGAAGAACTGTTGTCGGGCACCTCCATCCCGGAGGCTCTTCGGTGTGCCCTATGTCCTTTTCCAGTGTCGGCAACTCAATTTGTGGCGACTATTTTGCCGTCTCATTCTGTGTCTGACCTTCGTACTTTACATGAAGCTGACCCCCTTCTGAAGGACATTTTGGGTTTTTGGAAGAGGCAGGTTTATCCTACTCCTGAGCAGAAACGGCAATTTCCCAAACTGTCCTTGGTTCTTTTAAAAGAGTGGGGTCCTCTTGTGGCAAGAGATGGTGTGGTGTACCGTCAAGTCCATCGGTCAGATGGGGGTGAGGAAATTTTACAACTCATTTTGCCATCAGTTCTTAAGCAGAATGTTTTGACTCAATTACATCAGGAGCATGGACACCAGGGTGTGGAGCGCACCGCTGAGTTGGTGAGACAGCGCTGTTACTGGCCCGGGATGTCCAATGACATTAAACAGTGGGTACAAGAGTGTCAACGGTGCCAGGTCGCTAAAAATTTAACATCTAGCTCGGGCACTTTTATGGGTCATCTGTTGGCTTCTCGGCCGAACGAGATTGTTGCCATGGACTTTACTATGTTAGAGCCTTCACGGAATGGCACTTGGAAAATGTTCTGGTAATTACTGATGTATTTACTAAATACACTGTTGCTGTTCCAACTCGGGACCAGAAAGCGGCTACCGTCACTCAGGTTTTGCTCATTGAATGTTTTTTTTAGATTTGGGGTTCCAAGCCGCATTCATTCAGATCAGGGTCGGAGCTTTGAGAGTGCGTTGATTCAGTAGCTTTGTAATATGTATGGAGTTAAAAAATTGTGCACTACCCCTTACCACACTGCTGGAAATGGGCAGTGTGAGCGTTTTAATAGAACACTTCATAACCTGCTGCGCACTCTACCAGTGTCTATGAAGCAGGATTGGGCTTCCAGTCTTCCCCAAGTACTGTTTTGTTACAATAATGCCCCCAATCAGAGGACTGGGGAGTCTCCATTTTTTCTTATGTTTGGCCGTGAACCTCAGCTGCCTGTGGATTTCTTGTTGGGTCGTGTTCAGGATCCTGCACCAGGTGAGGTGGTGGATTGGGTGGCTGAACATAGATTAGATTAACTATGGGTTTTCATCATGCTCAGGATCACTTGTTGGCAGCTGCAGGGCGTAGAAAACAGCATCATGATCAGGGCATACGGCAGGTTCCATTACAGGAGGGACAGTTGGTTTACCTGCGTGATCATAGTGTTAGAGGTCGTCATAAAATCCAGGACCTCTTTAACTCAGTTATCCATCAGGTTGTAAGAGCTCCAACGGCTGGAGGGCAGGTTTATACTGTGGCTCCTGTGAGTGACTTGCAGAGAACTTGAAATGTGCATCGGGATATGCTGAAGGCTCGGGTTGGGCCAGAGCCCACACCTGCACCCCTGCAGTCAAAACCTACCATGCCTACAAGGGAGTTGGATGACTCTCTGGAGGATGATTTGTGCTTGTTGGTCTCTGATATTTCTGTAACTTCTAGCTCCACAGCCCCAGGGTTGCTTCCACCGGTCGCTTTAGGAAACGGTCACCCTGTTCAAACTTCTGAGGCAGTTCTTCCGTCTTTACGTCGTACTGCCCGTTTAAGGGCAGGACAGCATTCGAATGTCCATCACCTTCCTCAACCTGTGGGTTACGCTACAGGATCTAGTCAGCCAGTCTCCAACGCACAGTTTGCCATTTTTTGCCCCTGGTGCTGAAGTGTGCAGGTCCATCGTCGGGGCGACGATGCAACATCGGGGGGTAGAATGTGGTGAGCTGGTGTTCCACTCCCCCCCCCCCCTTTTACTCTGTGGACCAGGTGCAGCCAGACGCGCACCGTTGACTGATGGGCGGGGCAGATGCCTTTATATTGGGCAGGCTGCTGCAGGGTGCGAGTATCTTTGTTTCCTTCACTACAGTCGGCTGCTTTATTTTGCTTGTGTTCTGGATCTGCTCATCTGAGATCGTAAGTGCCAGTTTTTCAATCAGTGACTGGGATCGTGTTGGGCTTTTGGGGTGTTACACCTGTCGTGCGTTTCTGCAGCATTGTTCTGCTGGCGTTGCCGGCTGTGGCTGTGGGTTGTTGTGGGTGCGGCTTCCTTTTAATCCTCGCCTGCTGACCTGTTTCCTCCCTGGTTTGGCTGTGTTTCCACCTCTGGGTAAGCTACCTGCAATTTAGACTTTAATTTTTTCTGAATCCACAATAATGGGTTTTCTGTTTTAGGCACCAGATTTTACTGTTTTGGAGTTGCAGCGCTGTGGACACTCTGCTGTCTTGTCCTATCTTTCCATGGTTGTTCGGCCCACTCTCAACAAACCCTGTACTGGTCGGGCAGGTGGTGTGGGCAGGGCATTACATCTCTGACTCCGTTGAAGAGACTGGAAGACAACAACAACCGGTTAAGGTTAAAGTGTTTTCCATTATTGGAGTCTTCCTTCTTTTCAAGGACTGAGTGATGGACTGGAAACCTTGGTTTTAAAGAAATAATCATTTTTAATGAAATTGTTTTAATAAATATTGTAAATTTGCAAAAGTCTGTTCTGGTGTATAACTTAAAGGGGCAAGAGCTCTACCTTCTGGTCACACCAGCCTGCTGTGGAATTATCAGCCTAAATGGAATTCCCAGAAATTGGCTTTACACATGCAAAAAGAGGACCTACTGTCCAAAACAACCAATCATTAAACATTAAATCATCAAACAGGATCTATTTCTTTTTCAGAAATAGATCCTGTCTAAAAGAAATAGATCCTGTCCAACTGAATGCTAGGAAACTCTAACTGCAACTTTCCTTCCCTCCATTCACTACGATGACATTATTTACATGAACGCTCCTACAAGCACCCTGCAGATGTTGAATTATGTCTATCATTGTGCACTAAGATTCATAACTGGCTGTGATTATCGTACCCATCACTGTATCCTGTATTCACTGGTAACTGGACATCATTAACCTCACGCAGACTCTCTCACTGGTACACTGTAAACCCAAATTAGTAATCATTACTAAAGCAGAATGTGGAAAGCGATTGCGAGGGGATCTCCAGTTTTTACAAAATCAAAAACTAAACAAATCAAGCTCTGTTTACATAAAGTCTTGTGTCCAAGATAATCTTGTACTAAAAAACTCAAGTTTTTAAAACCATTGTTTACGAGTAATTAACTCAACCATTAATCATATATATCAGTAATCATTACCCATGATGATCAGTATTTGTTTCTCATGTTTATCAGTATTCATTTCTCATCTTTATTAGTTAGAAATACTAATAATACTAATAATAAATTAGATTTTTTAACATTACACAATAATTGTCTGTATACTACCGGTTGTTTCTTACACACAAAAATGACAATTTAATTTATTTTTCACAAATTTATTGCAAAAATAGTGCAATAGTAACATTTTAAACATGTAAAGCTGAGTACACATTTCACCATGTTCAAGAGTTTAAACTTTAGTACAAAACTAAATCTGAGTAAAGTGCTAAGTCAATACAATTCTGCATTTAAGCCTTTACAAAAATGGATTTTCAAACATTTTACCAAATTAACCATTTTACTTTGATAGGTGAAATTAAGAATGTTAATATCTTGTGCAAAGGGGAACATGCATAACATCTTATGATCTGAGGTACCCTTTATCATTTACATCATTAATCTGGTCAAAAGACTAACATGGAACCCTTCAATGGCTTCGACAGGTAAATTGTCTTTAAAAAAAGTGTCCGTACAGTTCTTTTATTTGGAAGCCTTAATGATAAAAAAAAATAAAAAAAATAAACATTTAAATAATAATAATAATAATTAAAAAAAATGTAAAAATAATCTTTTTTTGACAAAAAAAATAACTAGCATTGTGGCACCAACAATTGTTTAAAACAAGTAATGATGAACAGGAAAGTTTCTGTGAAACAGTTACATTACAACACTTGTTCACATTATGTTTGTATTTGAAAGACAGCTACAAACTAAACTTCAGCAGTAAAACA
>JBBPBX010072575.1:0-10304 GCA_038048925.1 Garcialebias charrua
TATATATATATATACATATATATATATATATATATGTAACATAGTTAATATTGAATAGAATTCCACTTGTCATTACTTCCAAGTTTGGGTTCATGTGTAATGGGTGAAACAGCACCCCCTCTGGTGGATAGGCAGTAATAAATATTGTGAACACAGACATCTCGCTGCCAGTTCACGAGAGATGGGCACGAGGTAGGTTCACTGAGTTCAACGCTCCAGTAAAATATTATGTTAGCTTGATACTGACATGAAATATTGTTTCTTATAAGGTGCTGTACCCGCTGAGATGAACCTGAGTTTTGACCAATTCATATTCTGTTCTGTACAGGTACACATTATTTTATTTATTTGTATTTTTGTCTAATATAATGTAGTAAATATGGCGGCGGCCAGTTCACGAGAGATTGGCACGAGGTTCTGTACCCGCTGTGATGAACCTGAGTTTTGACCAATTCATATTCTGTTCTGTACAGATAAACAACGTTCACCTCATCCTGTCTCCTGGTCCTTATTAACACAACGCAGACCTGAATTATTCTGAATGAATAAACCGTTTGATGAGGTTACATTGGTGCCTGTGACCCGTTCTTCAACTATGCCAGCGCGGGTGGCTGCGTCTATTTTCTGGAACGTGGGCTGCATCTACAGCCCCGGAGCCTCGGCAGTTGGTGGGCTGCGTGCGCATCTGTCCCGTTTATCAGACCCGATGCCCCGTGTGGACTCTTCGCCACTCTGGTAGTGGAGCAATGGTCAGTTTGAAAAGTGTGGAGCTATTTTTTTTATTCATTTTAACCGTTTTGTGTTGATTGTGCAGCGCTAATGTGTGGCTGCGCAGGAGGTCTCTTTTTTTTTCTCTCTCTCTCTCTGAAGGAGGAGCACTTTGAGACAAAATAAGTTTGAATATTTTTACAGCTTTTTCACTCAGGTTTTACTTGTTGATTGTTGAGGGTGCACTTTTGCTCGTGTTTAATTTGCAAGTGATAAAATTAATAATAATAATAATAATAAAAAAAAGTTTTGATTTTTTTTTTTTTTGCTGATCATTAAGTGCTGAGTTATGGCAAGCAATAATTCTTTTGGTAGGGGAAGGGGGTTTGGGATATTTACTCCTATGCCTGCAGTTGCCAGAGGTAGGGGTTTGTTTTTGAATACCCCAGAAGCATTCACACCAAAATCAAATTTTGTTTATGTGAGTGAAAGAGTTAATGACACTGTTGATGCCCCACAGTGTGATGTTGATGGTAGACTTTTGAGTGACATAGCTTCACGAATTGGAGTTTCTATAGGTGAAAGTATTGCAGCTTGCCTTGAGACCCGTTTGAGTAATACAGTGGGTCCAGGGGTGGTTGGAGCTACGGCTAATGAGTCTACCATGTTAAATGTCATTGTTCGCCCTGATGTGAAAGAACCTGTGAGTTTTAAAGGCGATCATGGTTCATGTTCAGTCCAAGAGTGGGAGGTTATGATGTTATCTTATATGAAAAAGAAAGACATCCCTGTGGCTGAACAGGCTGATGAGGTGATGTCTAAGCTGGTGGGGAGGGCACATGACATAGTTAAGGTTGGCATTCGTAGTAAGTCAGTTTTAAATCTGACTACAGGACCTGAACCCATTTTTGAGATACTGAAGCAGCACTTCAGTGATACTATGTCCTCTAGCTTGCCCTTAGCAGACTTTTATGCTACGGTGCCCCACCCTGACGAACATCCCTTTGACTATTGGCTGAGACTCAACAAAGCTTTGGACATGACAGAGGAATCTTTAAAGAGACAAAATAAAGCTTTTGACTCTCTGTCTGGTGATCTAGCTGCCATGTTTATCCAGAACTGCCCTGATCCTGAACTGTCACTCATATTCAAATGTAAGCAGCTAAAAGATTGGACGGTGGCTGAAATTCATGAGAAGCTTATTGAGCATTGCAGAAATCGCAAGCGACTAACCAAACACAAAATGTTAAGCATCCTGTCTTCCCAGCACCAGAAAGTCACCTCCTCTGTGCAGAGTGCGACACTCAGTACTGAAGTACTACCTCCAGCTGCTGCTATCATACCACCTATGGGGAAGTCAGCTTAGAGCTCGCCAGACCACCTGGACCGGGTCATCGCTCTACTTGAACGTGTGCTGGAGCAGCAGCCACAACAGCACAAGTTTCAAAGTAGGTTCAATGTACACACCCAGAGGGACCAGCCGGCGAAAGTAAAGCCTGCCGTACCTTGTGCTGTGTGCAACGATGGTGGACACACTACTCAGTACCATTGCAGGTCCAACCATCTGTGCTTCAGCTGTTTTGCACCTGACCACATCCGAGCAGAGTGTCCAGGGACTGTGGTGAGGAAGCCTAGGAGCGATAATCAGGTGGTGCAGCCTCAGGAAAACTGACTGGCTTGCATCTGGTGGGGACAAGTGTTGGGCCTAAAAGTGACCCCCCTGTTTCAAATGTTGAAGATGAAATGGAGTCTATATGTCAAAGTGCATGTGAAGTGAGAGAAATGGGATATACACCAATATTCCAAAACATTCAGAGACTCAAACAGCATGACAACTTGTTTCATGAAAATGTTACGCTGGGAGGAGTGGTTACAGTCAGAGCCTTGCTGGATAGTGGGTCGATGGCATGCACACTGAGCTCTAAAGTAATACCTCAGCTGTTACAGCGGGATGTTTTAAGCAGCCCCGCCCTTGAGCCGACAGCCACTGTGTTGATTGGGTGTGGGGGGTCCAGGACCTTACCTTCTGGCATGTGCGATCTAGAGATGAATCTTTATGACTGCAAAGTGATTGTCCCGACATTGATTGTTGAGAACCAGAATTAAGAACTGATTGTTGGCAGTAACCTGTTGAAATATATTATTAGCAGGTTTAAGCTAAGGCAAGACATCCAGGACCAGGGCCCCACAGCACTCTGTGACAGTAGTGATGCAGAGCAGAAACTGCTACATTTGTTGGCAAGGGGGGAAGCTGCCGATTCGGATGCCCATTATGCAGTTGGAACTGTCAAAATCAAGCGAGCTGTTACTCTTGAACCTATGACAGAACATCTGATTTGGGGCAAGTTGCCACAGGTGAATAGTCTGTTGGCTGGATGTACTGTTGTGGTGGAGCCAACAACTGCAAGATCTAAACCAAGAACAGTTTTGGTGGGGAGGTCGGTGTCAATCCTAAGAGCAGATGGGTGGCTCCCATTAAAGGTCATTAATCCATCAGACAAGTTGGTTACTTTGAGACGTAATGCTAAGTTGGCAGATGTGAGTACTTGTAATTCAGTGGAGATGTTTGCTGGGTTCCAACTCGACGTCCATCAACAAGTTCAAGTACCAATGGAAAACAGTACAAAACACAGCCTAGTCTTGGAGGACTCAACTTTGCCCGATCATCCTTACCTTGTGGCACCGTGCACAGCTGACACACCTCAGGCAAGGCTAAGAGGACTGGGGCTATCGGATGTGGACATTGAGTCATGTGACATTACCCTTGAATATAAGGCTAAACTGGCTAAGCTCATTGTTCAATACCAGTCAATCTTTTCAAGAGACAAGATGGATTGTGGTAAAGCCACTGGTGTCCTACATCGCATCAGAGTCATGGATGAGAAACCATTTCGATTGCCATGTAGGCGCATACCACCAACCCAGTATGAAAAATTGAGAGAGGCATTAGATGAGATGGAGGAGCGCGACATCATACGAAAGTCTAGCAGTGAGTTTGCATCTCCATTGGTGATCGTGTGGAAGAAGTCGGGTGACCTATGGATCTGTAATGATTTCCGATGGATCAATGCACGCACTGTCAAGGATGCTCGCCCACTCCCTTATCCAGCTGATGCTCTAGCAGCCCTGGGGGGTAATGCCTTTTTCTCAACCATGGATTTGACCTCTGGCTATTACAATGTGGAAGTGCATGAGGCTGACCGAAAGTACACTGCCTTTTCATCGCCTTTTGGATTGTATGAGTATAATCTGATGCCTCAGGGACTCTGTAATAGTCCAGCCACATTCATGAGAAGGATGCTAAACATATTCGGTGACCAGAACTTCATGAGCTTGTTGTGCTATCTGGATGATGTTCTGGTGTTTGCTCCAACAGAAGAACTAGCGTTGGAGCGTCTGCAAATAGTCTTCCAGAGACTCCAGAACCATAACCTCAAGCTCGCCCCAAAGAAATGTCACTTTCTGAGGAGGTCAGTGAAGTTCCTCGGTCATATCATCAGCATAGATGGGATTCAGTCTGACCCTGAAAAAGTGACTGCTATCACCACCATCACCGAGTCCGACCTTATGGAAATTGGCACAAATATTCCCTCCCAGAAGAAGATCTGCTCCTTCCTTGGCATGGTAGTCTACTACCAACAGTTTATTGAGGGGTGTTCTGCCATAGCCAAACCGTTGTTTCAGTTGATATCATGCTCTAAAGGTCCGCGTGGCGGTGGGAGAAAACGCCGCCAAATCCGCAAACAGCTCTGTACTGAAGATTGGACTGCAGATTGTCAGCAGGCTTTCCATCAACTGAAGTGGGCTTTGCTAGATCGTGTGGTGCTGGCCCACCCAAACTTCAGTGAGCCCTTTCTCCTGTCTGTGGATGCCTCTACCGACGGACTTGGTGCAGTCCTGTCACAAGTGCCTGCAGGTGGTTCAACGGCCAGACCGATTGCTTTTGCAAGTAAATCGCTGAGTTATGCCCAATCCAAATATCCTGCACACCGACTAGAATTCTTCGCATTAAAATGGGCAGTGTGTGACAAGTTCCATCATTGGTTGAGAGGCCATCAATTCACCGTGTGGACGGACAATAATCCGCTAACCTACATCCTGTCCAAGGCTCGGCTGGACGCGTGTGAGCAGAGGTGGATCGCTAAGTTGGCGCCATTCCAGTTCAACATCAAGTACATTCCTGGATCAAAGAATGTGGTGGCTGACGCCCTTAGCAGAGAGCCCTTCGTACAGCCTAGTATGCCTCACCGTTTGACGAGAGTGCCTTATGACGAGCTGCTGGCAGAGGCTGCAGTGGTTGGTGCTAATGGAGTCCAAGAGGTGTTTCGCTGGTCAGCTAACCCGCCTGAAGTAGCTGAGTGTGACCAACAGATTTCTCAGGGTGTGGCAGCAGTATCATCATTGGAGGTTGCTGCTGTGCTCCAGGGATGCAATGAGAGTGGTCCTGTGGTGTACCCGCATGCTCTTCTCCTACCGCAGTTCTCACAAACTGTTCTAACAACCCCACAGGTCAACTCTGAGGTGCTCTCACTTGAAGTGTTGCAGGAGAAGCAGAGAAATGACCCAGTTCTAAGTAGGGTGATGTTATTTGTAGAGAGAAGAGGAGACCTTCCAGAAGGGAATGTGTCAAGGAGTCGTCTGAAGTCCTCAAGCTTTTGAAAGACTGGGAAAAGCTTGTATTGAGAGCTGGAGTCCTGCATCGGGTAACTAAAAACCCTGTCACAAAGAAAAAGTCCTACCTTTTTGTTGTCCCATGCTCACTGCGCCAGAAGGTGTTACAAGGTGTTCACGATGAGGCTGGTCATCAGGGTCAGCAACGGACCCTGTACCTGACGAGACAGAGATTTTATTGGATTGGCCTAGTGCGTGATGTTACTGAGTATGTACAACACTGCAGACGATGTGTTGTCAGCAAGTCGCCAGAGCCAGAAGCCAGAGCTCCTTTGAAAAACATAAGGACCTCTGAACCTCTTGAACTTGTCAGTATTGATTTCTGGACTGCTGAGGATTCTTCAAACAGTTCACTGGATGTGCTAGTAGCTACTGACCACTTCACAAAGATGGCACACGCTTTCTTGTGCCCCAATCAGTCAGCTAAAGCAGTCGCACACCAGCTGTGGAACAATTATTTCAGCATCTATGGGTTTCCCAAGCGACTACATTCCGATCAGGGGGCCACTTTTGAGAGTTTGCTTATTGCAGAGTTACTGAATGTGGCAGGCGTGCAAAAGTCCCACACTACACCTTATCACCCTATGGGTAATGGCTCATGTGAGAGAATGAACCGGACTCTAGGCAACATGATTCGAGCACTGCCACCAAGAGCTAAACATCGTTGGCCTGAGGCCCTGAAATCTCTGACATTTGCCTACAATTGTACCGTGCATGAGACGACAGGATATGCTCCGTTCCTGCTCATGTTTGGAAGGGTGCCACGTCTTCCGGTGGACGTCATCTTTGGTTCGGTGCTCAGTGATCCGGAGGTGGTGGACTATGATCGCTACGTGGAGTCACTACGAAAGGACATGAGAGAAGCTATGGCTGTAGCCCAGTCAACGGCAACTAAACAGCTCCAGCGTCACACTGAGCTATACAACCGGAGAGTACGTGGTGTACTTGTGGAAGTGAACGACAGAGTGCTGCTGGCCAACAAAGGAGGACCTGGAAAAAGGAAGCTTGCTGACCGTTGGGATAGCACGGTGTATGTGGTGATTGGAAAAGATGATGAGAACCACACTTTCAAGATCCAGAATCCCACTACAGGCCAAGTAAAAGTGGTACACCGCAATCTGATAATGCCAGTAAACTTTCTGCCTCTACCTGAGGACAACCATGATGACCAGAAGGAAGCTGTGCTGTCTCGAACATCAAGTTCACTTGACCTAAGTGCTGGGAGGTCAGCCACCAGTGATGTTACTTCTGACTCAGCAGAGTTTAGAACAAGAGCGTGGGTATCTGACCTACCTTTGGGAGCAGGCAGTGTGACAGATGTGGAGGATGCTGAGCAGGTGGAGGGCACCGTGCTGGAGGGAGCCATAGGACCTTCGTTGACGGACAGCAGTTCAGCTGACTCTGGTTGCTCAGCGGTCCTGACAGCTTGCCCAGAGACCTTTCCGGCTCCTGTTACTGACACTCTCACTGACATACCTGCTACAGTAACTGCTACAGTGACAGTAGTTGACGTGCGACTGACCGTAAATCTAGAGCTGGACGGTTGTGGAGACCAGTGACCAGACTTATTGAAACGATGTACCAAAGAACAGCATTAGTCTGACGAGTTCTTAATTACTGTATATAGAAGAAAAGAAAAAAAAAACTACAGTTTAATTTGTTTCAATTTTGACCTAGAGGTTTTGTAACAATTTTCATATTTCGTGTTTGTTTTGCGATTTGGGAGGTGAGTTTGCAGTTACACATTAACAAAATATGTAAATGGGCATATTTCTTTCTTTCCCTTATGTATGTAGATGGGGTTTGGCCAAAAAAAAAAATTCTCATACTGATCCTTTCAGGATAGTCTACTGACTGGGTGTTTGTATCTGTGAATTTGATGTGATTGTACCTCACAAGCAATTTTGGAAAAAGTGGTTGTACTGTATATGGGTTTCCTGTGCAATTTAATAGTGGTTTTATTCCATTTCTGTATATGTGCCTGTGCTGTTTTATTTTCATACTTGCTTTACTTTGGTTGTTTTGATTTGGTTGTTGGAATGGGGCAAGTGGAATTCAGCAGGAGGGAGTGTAACATAGTTAATATTGAATAGAATTCCACTTGTCATTACTTCCAAGTTTGGGTTCATGTGTAATGGGTGAAACAGCACCCCCTCTGGTGGATAGGCAGTAATAAATATTGTGAACACAGACATCTCGCTGCCAGTTCACAAGAGATGGGCACGAAGTAGGTTCACTGAGTTCAACGCTCCAGTAAAATATTATGTTAGCTTGATACTGACATGAAATATTGTTTCTTATAAGGTGCTGTACCCGCTGTGATGAACCTGAGTTTTGAACAATTCATATTCTGTTCTGTACAGGTACACATTATTTTATTTATTTGTATTTTTGTCTAATATAATGTAGTAAATATGGCGGCGGCCAGTTCACGAGAGATGGGCACGAGGTGCTGTACCCACTGTGATGAACCTGAGTTTTGACCAATTCATATTCTGTTCTATACAGATAAACAACGTTCACCTCATCCTGTCTCCTGGTCCTTATTAACATAACGCAGACCTGAATTATTCTGAACGAATAAACCGTTTGATGAGGTTATATATATATATATCATATATATATATATATATATATATATATATATATATATATATATATATATATATATATATATATATATATATATATATATATATATTAGGGGTGTAACGGTACGCTAAAATCACATTTCGGTTCGGTTCAATTACAAGGAGGGCTCGGTTCGGTTTATTTTCGGTTTATTTTCGGTACAAAAAAAAAAGACAAAATAAAGACTTACAAAATGTTTATTTTGAAAATATGCCAAAAATATGTTTGTATTGTATTGTAGTAATAAATAAAAGTGACCCATTTGGATGATATTTTAAATAAACAGCACTCTACAATAAATAAATTATATTAAAAATAATAAAAATCTTAATGAATACAATAACAGTCAGAACCAGAACAATAAGCAGCAACAGACTGTTTACAATCTTAACTAATAAAGTTTTTGTCCAGTAGCACCAGTGTGGCTGTATTTGTCCTCATTACTCACAACCTCTTCTTGGTGGGACTGGTCCTGGAACAGTTCAGAGTTCAGTTCAGTCATCACACACTTCTTAGCTGCAGCAGGTGATCTCTGGTGGATTTCCCTGAAGTGGAAGAGAGATGCTACCTCTGTAACTGGAAATACTGGAAATAAAACACAGAGGTAAAAACAAGTTAATAAGATTATGATTTTAAATAATAATAAATTATAAATAATAATTATAATAAAAGAACAATACCTCTTGAACGGTTGAATATCTCACTCATCATCAGGGCAGGGCTTAAATCAGCTCCAGGACTTGTTGACAATCAGTTTTAGTTTTTTCATAAAGAGCTGAACTTTTTGACTTAAGTGTTGACGTGATGGATGTCTCATAGCAAGGATCAACTGCGCATAAAAAACATTCAGACTTAGATTCAGAGCTTTAAAAACTCATACAGTTTGTGTTATTGATCTGGACCGATCTAAATTACCTGATGAAGTTGTTTAAATGCAGCTGTGTTGTTAGCGCTGTTTCTGTAACAGCTGCTGTTTCTTGGTTCACGTTCGGATGAAGTCGTTTCAAACGAGTTCACGTTAGACGTGTTGCTGCTGCAGAGCCAGTCTTGTGAAACAACGTCCACACACACAGCTTTGTGTGCTCGTCTTTTAACAAGAAAACCATAACGTTAACAAACAGGAGACCGCAGCGAGAAGCTAACGGCTAATGCTGCGCGTGCTGCGCGATAATAGCTCCGTGCTGAAACGCGCCCAGGAAATTTTGTTCCGCGGCGCATATATTAACGTTCAATGAGTGAAAAAATAACCGAAACGGTACGGAGGTGGACCGAACCGAGCGTGCTGTACCGAAACGGTTCGGTACACCCACTACAACCGTTACATGCCTAGTAGGTACGGAACTCGCTCGTAAGTCGGGGACTACCTAGCCTGGTTAAAACTAGGGATGCACCGATCCACATTTCTCACTTCCGATCCGATACCGATACTTAAGAACTGGGTATCGACCGATACCGATACTTTTCCGATCCGATACTGTTCAGGTATGTGAATCTGTATAATGAAATATTTGTACTGAGACTATAAAGTTATGTGTATTTTGGAATGTTTTCTATACTATAAAGACTATACTGTTAAAGTTTGTGAGTTTCCTGTTGTGAGTGTCTTCATTGGTTTTAACTCACATAATGTTAAGACGGCAGTCACAGAATATGATGGAACACAAGTGCTCTTTGAAGCTGGATCGGAAATATCGGCAGGTTGGATCCGATATCCGATACTTAAATTATGCTGGTATCGGATACCGATACTGATACTGGATCGGATCTGTCCCATCCCTAGTTAAAACCAGACCCTTGTCCTTCA
Organism: Garcialebias charrua; assembly: GCA_038048925.1. Classification (NCBI taxonomy): domain Eukaryota; kingdom Metazoa; phylum Chordata; class Actinopteri; order Cyprinodontiformes; family Rivulidae; genus Garcialebias; species Garcialebias charrua. The sequence continues at coordinate 9,815 of JBBPBX010072575.1, forward strand.
CTTCGCTTTGGACTAGGGTCTGGGACTTCTCTCATAGACAACGATTTCTCCGGTAGATTTTTGACCGGACCAATCAGAGAACAGAAGGCGGATTACCGGACCAATCAGAGAACAGAAGGCGGAGTTTTGAACGACGTCGACTGACGTCGTCAGTTAAAATGGCTGCCGCCACGAAGGAATTTTCATGAAAACAAGGTAAAAAACTATTATTTCTTTGCTGAGAAAAAATATATTTCTTAGCTGACGTTATATCAGAAGTGTTCCTGAGCTTAACAGTTCCTAAATCAATTCACGAAATGGTCAAATCTGCTGGATTTAAATAGTTTCGGTTTGACATTTTCCAAACAGCCTCGGGTGCGCTACGAAAATAAATGATAAAAAAATCGAATTTTATCTCAAATGTTTAATCTAGGCCAACAGTCAGTAAATTAGAGCCATATAATTACACACTGGTAGCAGAAAAAATATCCACCGAGTGGTTTCTGAGCTA
>JBBPBX010072576.1:0-18033 GCA_038048925.1 Garcialebias charrua
TGTCAGCTCCGCCGTCCAGGAGGGCCTCATGTGTGAGGACCCCTTCTAACGTGATTGACAGGTACGCTTTCTTAGCGGGCCCCTTTCTGATAATGTTACACAGGAACCTTTTAGGTTTTATCCGACGTTTTTTACGTCTACCATCGTCTGTGACAATGTCATTTATCTGTACTGGTAGTGCAGTCACACATGTGTCTGAGTGTTCAGTTTGTGATGAGTCATTGTCTTTGGTGAGTGAGGTCTCCCCCCTGTTTTCTGTTGAGGGACTCTCAGGCTCTGCAACAATGATGTCATGGTTACTGTCAATGTCCTGTTGACTGTCTTTCTCCGGACTGCCAATGTTTTGACTGTCCGTATCCTGATTGCCAGTATCATGTTGACTGTCAGGAATTGTGGCACTATTATATGTGTGCTCTGAGTTACTATCAATGATAGTGCTACACATTGCTCCAGGTTTGTTATCTTTGTTTGTATTATTCAAATTTTCTAACAACCGACGTATCTTCTCTGTCTCTTCTGAGCTCAGAGGTTTAGGACCTTTTTTCTGGGGCTTATGTGATTTCTTACCCGACTCAGACTGTTCCGTTCGAGGTGCAGGGGGACCCGGTCCTTTGTTTGGGGGTTCCCGTTGGGATCCTTTGTTGTACGAGTTTACTAGATGCTCATACTTCCTAAACTTAGGACGCGCACCCCCCCTTTGATACTGGGGCTCACCCTCCTGGTTCGATCTAAACCACTTAGGGTCTTTATTCGGGCGGAAACCTCCGTTACGTGGTCTGGTCTGAAAGTTTTGTTTTGACTCACTCGTTGCAGAAGGAGGAGCTGACGCTCGCACTCCTTCTAGTTCCAGTGATCGGCCTTTGCCCATCTCGCCTGGAAAAGCCTCTAAAGGAGTCTTATTCTTTTTGTATGCTTCAAAAACTCGTATGACACACTCTTTTAATTCCGTTATGGTTTTATGTTCGTAGTTGGTGACGATGTCAACTGACGTACTTATCTGAGGGTGTAAGTTTTCGATGAAGAGAAATTTAAAATCATTTTCCTCTTCCATCCCAGGTTCGTTCCTAGTACCAAAATACGCCTCAAAGAGTCTTTCATAATAAATTTGTGGATGTTCGTTATGTCCGTGCTTGATCTTCATCGCGGCTGGGTAACCAACGCGTCCCACACGAGGAATGTATTCCGATATTAGAACTTTGCAAAAAAGATCGTAATCTTTCAAAATGGCATCTGGCTGACGTTCAATAAAGGATTGAACCTTCAGGCTTGAGGTGAGCTTGACCAAAGCGACTCTATCGTCAACTGTAACATTTGAAAAACGTTCCAGTTTCAACCCGAGATTCTTTAGATAGGCCTTGGTTTCATTCGAACCCAACGATCCAGGCTCGAAGGGTCGGATGTATTTAGACAGCTTATGGAGTTGATCCATTGTGAGAGGGGGTTGAAAATTTCTGTCAAATCCATTTACCAGCGCATATGGTACACCTGTCGAGAAGGGGTACACAGGTACCTGCCATTGGGGAGGTACCATAAATTGTGGTAGGGGTGGATTTGAAGGTGGTGGTGGGGGTGGATTTGAAGGGTGAGGGTTTTGGGGTGCGGGAGGGGGAATGAAGGGGTGAGGGTCTTGGGGTGCGGGAGGGGGGATGAAGGGGTGAGGGTCTTGGGGTGCGGGAGGGGGTGTGAAAGGGTTTGTGTGTGATGTTGGGAGAGGAGCGGATGGGTTTTGGTGTGGTGTGGATGGGTTTTGGTTCAGTTTTTGCAGGAGATCAAAACTTGTTTTTCTCTCCAACGTGAGTTTATCCATTGTCAGGGCCAGTTCTGCCTTACAATTAGTTATCTCGACACGTAACTCTTCATTTCGCTCTTGTAACACAGAGAACCCTTTTGAAAATGTTTCCATCTCATGTGTGCATTTAATTAACTGACCTCGATCTTTTTCACACTCCACCTGTAATGTTTTCCACAAATTATAATAACCATCCTTCTCTTCTGTGCAACTCTGCAACAGCTCCTGTTTTTGTGCATTTTCAGACAATAACATTGTGTACCGTCGTTGCAGTTCTGCGTTATCTGCCAGAGATTTGTTGTACAGATCTTCCCTAGCACGGATGCTGTCATCACTTGACCCAGTCAGTGACTGTATCTGCAGTTTTAAAGTTTCAACCTCTTGTAATGTTTTTTCCTGATCCTCAGAATATCTGACAGATTCAGCTTGGCGTTCAGATTTTTCAAGGTCCAGATCTTCTTCGAGATCATCGCACTTGACCACCTCACGGTCCAATCTGGCCTTCATTAATAGGGCCAATCTTGCTAAGCGTTCAGTGCTTTTCTTTACAGACTCATCTGTGAAGGCCCCTCTTGCCAAATCTAATAATTCTTTGTTTAGTTCGGTCTCACTCATCTCAGGTAATTTTGTACAATGTATGTAGGGTTGCGTGAGCGACAATAAAGCACTGTCAAGCCAGTCTGTGGGAATCCGTTCTGGATCTACATCTGGCTCATATTGTCCCGTATCAAGGTCGTCTGTGGATGTAGTCACCACATCCTGTGCAGCTGCGTCAGACATTATTTTCTCTTTGTCTTGTGACAATCAAAGTTCAAAAAGAAAAAAAAAAATCCTTTTTGTTTTTTATTTGTATGTTATTTTAAAATTTTCTGTATTTAAAATAAACAAGTGTTTAATTTTACACAGAATAAACTCAAAAAATGTTAATTTAAATAAAATGCAGATGGGAGCACCTTCTGTGGAAAATGATTTCTGACCTCTAACCAGCAGGTTGCAGATGGGAGCACTTGTATCACAGTGACTGTAATTACTCTTTCTGATCGCTATAGAGGCGCTGTTGACGTCCCTTTTAGCTTTTAGCCGTAGCTTCGAACTAAAATCGGTTAAACGTCTACTTCTGGGATGAGTTTTAGCCAGGCGTGTTATTAGCACGAAACCGTATTAGTTTATGAAACAAATGCTGTGGTTTAAACGGTCTCGAACAAGTTCTGTGAACTATTTGGACTTCAATGCAGCAGACTTTTCCCTTTTTTCTATCTGATGACGTCACTACGTTGACGTGACGTTTAGACGCTGCGTTCACGGACGTGGCGTTCGCTCGGATTTTACGTTCTGCCCAACTTTGTAATCGCTCCAAACACTTTGAAAAACCTCAAAACACCGCTTTTAAACAGTCTTTTGCGATGGATCATGCATAGAAACGACACAAAACCAGACAAACTGTCAGAATTGTGCAAACACAAAATGAAACCCGACAACCAGCAGCGAATCAGAGCTCACGATCCTGAATATGAAGCATCAATGGACCAATCACAGCGCGTTATGTTGGACACGTAGCCTTAGCCATGGAAATGATAACATTAGCTCTACACCAATTCTCGGACTCCTTTCACTCAATAAAACGCTTAAAACATCGCAGAAAAATTCTGTAACGTACCAATTCACATTCAAACAAGCACCTGAGATTATCTCAGGAAGGACAGCACTGAACTGTTGAAAACAACGGACTTTTTTCGGACCCGAACCCAGGTTCGATCCAAACTTACTGATCAGACGGTTCCACAGAACCTTTCAGTTAACATCCGTTATACACAGAAATACGCACCTTCGTCCTACTTTAAAATGAGAAAACAGCAAACAACAGCAATCAGCAGATGTAATAAAACAGGAAAGGCTTTCAAAGATGAAACGGAGTTCATCCACGGTGAACACAATTGCACTTGCAGTTACGACACGTCATCAACGTCTCAAACAGAGTGACAAAATATACACCAACAGCAACTTTCAGCAGACGTTTAAAATTGAATAACGATAAATTTCAACGTTGAATGACACAGACAATGCAGATTGCAACTTCCGGACACTCTCAGTCAGAAACTATCTTTCAGAGTCTAAAAACTTGGATAAAACTTATGCCAACATTACACAACAATAGACTACAAATATCAATTAAATCCTTTGTAGAGACCTGTACGAAGGCCACCATATGTAAGGATATTATACCCTGGTCAGTTTTACTGACGGTACAATATTCTAAATGAAAGATTTGAGTAGATCTTATCTGACACAAACTTATCATCAATTTAATTAAACGGGTTCTCTCTTTTTAGGATTTAACCAATAAATTGTGACCAGACGAAATGTAATTCACAGGAAACGTTAAACTTATGTTGGAACAGCAGGACTGGACCATTTATTTAACATAATCAATCAATTACATCAACACGCATAAGGATTGGCTCTGATTAAACTTCATATAACTTAACTGTAGATAGATTCAAACTTAGGACAACAGAACAGCAAAAGAATGACATTTTTTACTTATTCTGCAGGCAGGTTTAACTTAGTTGCTGGCAAATAGTTTAAGGAGAAAAGTTTAAGTTGAGGAGGAAGAGAAGGAGGAAGAAAGTTTTCATGACTCAGGGAAGGGATGAGATTCAACCAGAATGACACTTTCTTGCGACTCTTCGGCTAAACAGCAGGTACACTGGTAACATTGACGACTCTTTACCTGGCCAGACGGTCAGTCAAGAACGGAACTTCCTTGATGTCCGAGAGAGAGGCAGTTGCCCAGAGGTTACCGTTCAGCGTCTCCTGCGTCCGCTCTGAATGGCAGAAAAGCGGCAGGTCCTGGTTGGTTTTCAGAATAAAAGTGTTCTTTGATGGTAACACTTCTTGGAGTGGAGCTTATTGCTCTGGAACGGACTCATAGCCAGCAGTGCTACGAACCCCAACTGACTGACGTGTCATTAGCTTTTAGACCGACGTCAAAAACAGTTCTTAGACGAAGACTCACATCCTAGTCTCGTCCGCAGACTCAAGGAAAACAGGAAGTCAGAGCTCTTTTAAGGCTAACTTGACCTAGAAAGACGTAGCTCTTTCTGATTCAGTCTGTTAAGCCCGGAGCCACTGAGAGGAGGCATAAGTTAGATTAAAAATGTCAGAAAGGATAAGAAAGTTAGTTTAAGACGCCAGTTTCATGATACAGCAGATTTAGAACTTTCTTAACTCATTACCAACATTGTTGTATGAATAAACAAACGTCATCAGAGCATAACATATGGGACCTATTAATGATAATAGCTTGATTATTAAATAGGACAAAAACAAAAGTCTCTGGGTGTCTAGATTGTCCTGAGCTCAAGCTAAAATGAATGAGATAAAGTGTTCCTTTTATCTTCACATGCAAGTTCGAGAGGAGAGGAGAAATCCTCCATGTACAACATTTTGAATTAAGCAGAGTATTTGATTTATCTGACATTAAAATGTACTGATGCTCTTACAAATAAAATTATTCATTTGATAACATTTGAATTAACAAAATTAAAAGAAGTCTCTGGATGACTTAATTGCACCTTTGACACAGCAGTGAAACACAGTTTAACTCTCACAGAATAACACAGCTTAAAAGCACACATCATGAAAATGACAAAAGTTATTCTTTTGATCACATCAGCCTAAAATCAAAGATAGAAATAGTCTCTTATTGGTGACTATGTTATCAGATTATAGCTAAATGAATGATTTTGTAGTAAATGTCTTGCTTTACTGAGAGGTCAGTAAAGGTCATCACTGGACAGTTCAAAGACCTTAATTTGACCCTGGGTAGGTCCACTACACTTTGAAGCGATTATAAATTATGGCAATCAGATGATGTGGGCCACAGTGAGTAGTCCACTGCCATTCGTGGTACCTCCCCAAGGTCAGGACACTGACTGTCTAACAGCAGGTACCGCTGAGGTAAAAAAGGATTCCCCAACTGAGACCACAAGCCCGGTAAGTGAACCTTCATATACAGGTGAGACAGAGGAGACTCAACAATTGGACCAGACTCTGGCCCATCACGAGGACCTCCTCTGCGAGCTGACACCTTCAGCACTCACTGAGCACTACCTACCACCGGTAGAAGAAGGTGTGGAGATCCAAGGGTCCCACACCGATGACGCTGTACTGTCCTGTGGGACAGGTAGTTCGGCATACAGCCAAGCTTTCAGTGGAGTCTTGGTTCAAGGACATCCGAGTCCTGAAAGTGACAGTCTACAACACGCTGACAGTCACTTGGACTCCATGGTTACAGATTTTGAGGACCCCTCCTCAAACAAAAGGGGGGCAGACTCACACTTCCTACCACGGGTAGAGGACGGTGTAGAGATCCAAGAATCACACACCGAGAACGCTGTACTGTCCTCTGGGACAGGTAATTCAGTTATTAGCCAAGCTTTCAATGAAACCTTGGTTCAAGAGCATTTGAATCTAGAACTACTCAGAGATTACATAGTTCTGACAGACTCAAAGAGCACCTCTTCATTCATGAAGTGGGAAGACATACATCACAACGACAGAGACACGCCTGCGACGGCGCCGACAGTTGTGACACACCTGCATTACGCAGAAAGAGGTAAACGTACAGAGGTACGTTGGCCGAGACCTATAAGGTTCCTGTACAAGGTTCCCCATAAACTGCGCGAACAGCTTAAACTAAACAATGGCATCCTAACTCGTGCCCATGGACGGACGTCCACACCCGTGTGCTTGGTCCCTCATGACCACAGGGGGGTGATGTTAGGCCATGCCCATGTCAAGGACAAAGATTTCAATAACCCCACAAACGACAAAGATCTCGCAAACTCACAGACTTCATGGGAAAAGAAGGTCGTCCAAGCACAGGATAGTAAATAAACTAAACAGTTTAAACTATTCTAGTTGCGAAAAGAAACCGTTCCAACTAGAACTTAGAAACGCTAAGCATAAAACCCACAACAAAAACTAACCTTAACAACCGTTTAAATCTGCAGGATTTAATTGACATCGGTTATAAAGCTAAGAACTGTTTTTCTTGTGTGTGACGTTGGAATCTGACGACCAGAGTGAGTTTGACGTAGTGAAACGTTGTTTTTAGTTGCTTAATTGCTACTTTTGTGTTATTGAAGTTGTTATTGTTTTCTGAACACTCCCAGCCAAAAGAGGTTTTGATTGTTGATAAGTTGAAGACTTAAATGGATTTAACTATGCCAACATGCTGTTCATTTTGTTAAAGATCTCAATCTTTGATGAGTCATTGTAGATGAATACTACTTAAGGTACTATAATCTGCACTGACCTCCCAATCATTTAGGTAGAACCGATTCGATCGTTTCTATTCTAGATCTATTCATTTTGATGAGTCTCGCCATAGACTTCAAAATTTTTAGGGATTACCAAATCTTGCGTCGTTCGTCTAAAAGACAACAGACACTTAGACCAAACTAGATTTCATTTTTTTATTTTAGTTTAACCTAAACTAAATAATGAATGGAGGAATAGTTTGAATGAAGAGGCCTTCGTTACAGAAGCCCTCCACATTTCTATAGGTATAGATCCCTATTTCTGATTTTTACAGCATTGATCCACCCCTTAATTGGTAATTTTAGCTGATCTAATCCATGATAGCTTACATACCAGGTGCATATAGGTAAGGCTTAATGTAGAATCCCAATCATAAGCCCACCTAAAACCACATAATTGCATGACACATTGAACCAGGGTGGCACCGACTGGAAGCCATCCAGCCTGCAACCTTCGATGTGGGGACCTGCTGATCCAACGTTGGTCTTCAACCTTCATCCAAGGGCCGCCTCCTCTGCTTCAATCGAGGGATCCCCTCTACATGCTGATTAAATTCCATTCTTGCTGATGAAATCAATAACCCCCATCGTTGTGGATTTACCGTTGTGGATTATAAGACTTTGTTTTCCAAGGGATCACAGACTCAGTTTTCCATGGGTTAACAGACTATGTTTTCCAAAGGATTGAAAGCTTACCGCAAAGGGATTACCTACGAACAGTATGGAATTTCCAAAAACATTATGGGAGTATAATTTTGAACTTTTTTTGACTTTTTTTTCCACTTGCTGGATTACATAGAGGTCAGAGACATTCGGTGGTATCCTTTCGTGTTGGAACTCATCTCCAAGGACAGGCGATGACTTCCAAAAAGGGGGACTGTAGTGATACACCTAGCCTCTGTTATTTTAGGCTTGACCTTCAAGTACACCTCTCTGCATCTCTCTGAAACTCTCAGTGTTACACCTTCTTGAAGCCTTCAAGGAGACGAGTAAACACTATTTTGGTTAACAATTAGTATGAATTAATGGACACTAATTAATCAGATTGAACTTTCTCTTTGATGTGTGTTAATTCAGAATTGATCTACAGTATATTTTTGTCATTTTTAATGATGATCTGTTACTTGCATGACTGTGACCTTCTGCTGGTTTTATTTCTGCAAAAGCAAGCAAGGCTCTGATTCTAAGACACAGTTCAGGGTAAACTGTTAGCTGTTCAGCTTCCTTCTATGTTTTGTCTGTGACAGTTAGACATAACATTAGCTGTGCTCACAGGCAGGCCATCTGGCCGATTTATGTAAACAGTTTTCCTGGTGTCCGTCAAGAGTCTTTCTGCCTATGGAATTAAACTTCCATCTTTTATTTTGTTAAACCAGCCTGTAGCCTCTAAGAAGGTGGGTCAGATCCCGCCTCCCATATAATGGGCACTTCCTATTTGGAAGTTAGTTTTTGGAAGAGAACTAACTGCCAACTGGTTTCTCTCCTTTGGGGAAAGCTGGAGACGCCCGGTCATTGTGCCAACTAGACCCACGTCTTCAGCAAAGGTTCAAACAGCACGTCAGCTGTGAACCCCTTCGAGTGTCACAGCTCCAAGCGGTGACACTCTTTCTGAAGTTATCTTGAACAAAACCAGAACCAGGCATCACTCTGGGAGGCCGACGCAGACGGTCTCGAGACCGTGGCAAGATGAAAGTGGTCGCCTGTAAAACGCAGCAGCATGCACGTCTGGCTTGACTAATTTACCGGAGTCGAGACAGGATCATCTTCACGAAGGTAAAAGTGTTTCATCACGGTACGGACGTCCAGCCGAAACCGAGCAGAGGGTGCCATCACTGGTTAAACATCTCAAGATAAGATTCAACCATTTCATTTCAATCTTTTATCTTTCCTCCTTAAACTCCTCCTTATGTTTATTTTCATCATGGTAAACTTTAAGTAATGTGCCAACAGAAAGGTCCAACTGTCTGTTTGTTTTAATTTGAATTCTTGTCAACGTAGTTATTAAATCAGAGCTAATATCGATACAAATGTTTAATGTAATTTTTGTGATAGTTTCAATAAAAGGTCTATTTTTTGGTAGACCAACATAAATTGAAGTCTAAGCGTGAAATTACATTACTGGCTAATCACATCGTTAGATTTGTTGATTTAATCTGAAAAAGTTGAGACCCCGTTTAACTGATGGTAAGTTTGAGACAGTCTAAAACCTGCTCAAATCTATCATCTAATCTATAGGTAAGTCAGTAAACTGACCTCGTTTGTGTTTAATTACACAAATGGCTTATAGATTCCTTTACAGGGTGTCATCACCTAGGAGTCCTTCTCTATCCCTGAAAATATTGTGTCCCTAGCTGCTTTCCACGAAGAATTACGGCCATCTATATATTGGCCTGACCTTATGACATTTCACTTTGGATAGACCTAGACCGCCTTAGGAACCTCGCAAAGGGCTGAAACTCACAGGTACTGATTAGCGTATCACCCTGACTACGTTCTGTGTTTTTGGGGTCAAGACGCATTTTCCTTGACCTTTTGACTTTTTTTAGTTTGAAGCACCTAGACACCCTTAGGAAGGTAGAAAAGGGTTGAAACATGTCTCTTTGAATTGCCCTTGAGTAGACCTTTCCAATGGTATGTTACCCATATTTGTACGACCTTCCTACATGACGCCGTAGGCCATACAATTCACATTGCTATTTCCATTTTGCGAAGTATTGACCGTGTCCGTCTCGTGCCTTTCCATGCCCATGGTGGCCGTGCCCCTCTGGTACCGTTCTATGCCCATGGGCATAGAACGGTACCAGAGGGGCACGGTAATGGGTACCAGAAGGTACTAGATAGGCATGAGCCATTCACATATGTATTCACATTATAAAGTATTGGCTATGCCGATGTGGTGCCGTTCTATGCCCATGGGCATAGAGTGGTACCAAAGGGACACGGCCATGGGCACCAAAAGGCACGAGACGGGCACGAGCCATTCACATAGGTATTCACATTATAAAGTATTGAGATAACACTTACTGGCTACAGGTGCGTTAATGGAGAGGACGCTGGCGTGATGTTCGCCGCTTCTCCACACTGAAAAGTTGTTTTACTGTTGCTATTTTTAATTTTTGGACGTTTATCTGGACTTATTTTGTTCAGTGGTTTTTTAATTTTTTATCAAGGACTTTACGGACAGCTTGGTTAGTACTTCCTAACCGGAATATTGGGCTGTCTGTCTCCTGTCAAACTCCAGCACAAACCTTGCACAAACTTTGCTTGGAGAACTACGTGGCTGCAGTTTTTTGTTTTGCTTACCTGCTGCTTCTGTCAACCTCCTGTGTGGTCTGGACCGTTCTGGACTTTCTCCTGTGCTCCTCTTCGAGTCATGCTCATTCAAGTTACATCTCACTGCTTCTTGGTTATTTCTCTCGGAGCCGTGGGTCTGCTGTTAGCGGCTAGCTCTGTGCTAGCTTCCCCCGGTTTGGCTGGCGTGATGTTGACCTACTCCGCTTCGCAGCTGCTTGGACTTAACAACTGCTCCATTCCATCTTCTGTTTCCATCATCAAACAACTGGGACTTCTGCGTAGACCTCGTTACATCCATAGAGGCTCTCGAAAGAAATCTGTTTATTCTCGCTCTGAATTGATTCCGTCCGGGAGACGTGTCGCACCTCAACTACGTCATCAGAACGCTGCGTCTGTAGTCCCTTGTAGTCCGCAGCGCACGAGGTGGCAAGGAAAACGTGGAGTGGATTTCAGTCTGCTTAAACCGGTTCAAAAAGCTCCTACACCAACTAGCATTAAAATAGAACTTTTCAATGTACAATCACTATCCAATAAATCATGTCTAATTCATGATCACATTCTGGAGAAAAACTTGGACTTCATGTGCCTCACAGAAACCTGGCATCAACCAGACGTGTTCAGTTCTCTGAATGAAGCTTGTCCATCTGGATACAGTTATCTGCAGAGAGCCCGCAGCACTGGCCGCGGTGGTGGTCTGGCTGTAATTTACCGCAGTAATTTAAAATTGTCACATCTGTCTTCTCATAATTTTTCTTCTTTTGAATGTTTGGCCTTCAACTTCAAAGCCCCACTCCTGATGAACGTTATATTGATTTATAGACCTCCCAAACCACATGTTTCATTTAACTCAGAAATACATGACCTCCTCACTTTTTTCTGCACCTCCCCTGTAAAAACTATTTTTCTTGGCGATCTAAATATCCACATGGACAATTCCTCTTCCCCTCTGGCTACAGATTTTAAGTCTCTTTTGGAATCTCTCAACCTCACCCAACATGTGGACGCCCCTACGCACAACAGGGGGCATACTCTGGATTTGGTGATTACAGACACTGTACTTAATAACTTGTCTGTATATGACCTGGGTGTCTCAGACCACAGGGTCATCTCCCTGGAAGTGCCTTCAACTTCGCCTGCTTCTAACCCAAAACGACCTATCCAGTTCCGTGACTATAAAAACATTTCCCCTGATGTTTTGTCTGCTGATCTTCACACCCTGACCGCTGTCAATCACTCATCTGCAGATGACTCTGTGGATTATTACAACCAATCTCTCCAGGAGCTTCTGGACCTACATGCTCCCCTGAAGTCAAGACTGGTGTCTTTCTCCCGTTCAGCCCCCTGGTACACTGATGAGCTGCGCAGGATGAAGGCAACTGGCCGTGCTATTGAGAGACGTGTAAAATCATCTGGTCTCTCTGTGCACAAGCAAGCGTACAAAGAACATCAGAAAGCGTACGCCTATTCGCTTAAAGAAGCACGCTCCAAATATTATTCCAACATCATCAACACCTGCCCTGGAAACTCTAAACAGCTCTTCTCCACAATAACTCATCTGCTTAATCCCATTAAACAAACTCATGAGGACTCTGTTCAAAAATGCAACCTGTTCCTCTCATCATTTAAAAACAAAGTTGACACTATCAGATCTCAGCTCCACAACCTCCCTGATCTTAGTGTACCATCTACCCGTCTGCTTTCTGGGACCCTGAGCAGCTTTGATGAAGTCGTTCAGAGTGAGGTAGAGACCATCCTCAAGAAAATGAAGCCTTCATCCTGCGCCCTGGATCCCTTCCCCTCGTCTCTCATAAAATCCAATCACTCTGCAATAAGCCCATTAATCACACAAATAATAAACAAGTCTCTACAATCTGGTCATGTTCCATTGCCTCTAAAAACTGCCATCATTAGGCCTCTTCTGAAAAAATCTAATTTGGATCCCGACATTTTTTCTAATTACCGCCCAATTTCCCACCTCCCATTTCTGTCCAAAGTGCTGGAGAAAGCAGTTGCTGCTCAGCTGCAGGACCACCTACAACAACACTCCCTGTATGAGAAATTCCAGTCTGGATTCAGAGCAGCTCACAGTACTGAGACTGCACTGCTGAGAGTAACAAATGATGTCCTCATGGCTGCTGACACTGGTTCTCCCTCCATCCTTGTCCTCCTTGACCTCACTGCAGCCTTCGACACTGTGGACCATAATATCCTCCTCCACCGTCTTCATGTGGAGGTCGGTCTCTGTGACATTGTCCTGGACTGGTTCAGATCTTTCCTCTCCGATAGGCTGGAATGTGTTAGCCTTGGCAATGCCACTTCCCAGACAGTCGGTGTCTCCTGTGGTGTCCCTCAGGGGTCAGTTCTGGGGCCCCTGCTGTTTTCCCTCTACATGCTGCCTTTAGGTCAAATTATCAATCAGTTCAACATTTCTTTTCACTGCTATGCCGACGACACGCAGCTTTACATCAGGACTGGAACATCATCATCATCCCTATCTCCGTCTTCACTCACTGTTCTCTCTGCCTGCCTGGAGGAAATAAAGGCATGGATGAATCAGAATTTTCTTCAATTAAACTGCTCGAAGACTGAGGCCATATTGATTGGCACCCCTCACCAGATACAAACATCAACTTTAACAACAATCTCCTTCTCTGGTCAAGACATCCCCCTCTCCACCTCTGTTACAAATCTTGGAATAAAAATGGACTCTCATCTTACATTTGAAAATCACATTAAGCATCTGTTTAAAACCTGCTTCTTCCATCTTCGAAACATCTCCAGACTTCGCCCATCTCTGACTTTTCCTGATGCTGAGAAACTCGTCCATGCCTTTGTCTCCTCCAGGCTCGACTACTGCAACTCCCTGTTTATTGGTATCCCTGGCAAAAACCTTCAGAAACTTCAATACATTCAAAACAGTGCAGCAAGGATTCTGTTGAGAGTTCGTAAATTTGAACATATTACACCCATTCTCCATAACCTCCATTGGCTTCCTGTCACCTACAGAATTCAGTACAAAACTGCTCTCATTACCCATCAATGCTTGCACGGCACTTCACCTGACTATCTAAAGGACATTCTTGCACCATATTCATCCACCCGGTCTCTACGATCACAGAACAGTAATTTCCTTCATATTCCTCGGACCAAATTGAGGACCATGGGAGACCGAGCATTCTGTGTGGCTGCCCCCCGCCTGTGGAACTCCCTCCCTGATGACCTGAGAGCTCCACAGTCACTGGTTGACTTTAAAAGCAGCATAAAGACCTTTCTTTTTAAGCAAGCCTATTCTGCCTCCACATGATTTTATCTTTGATCTTAGCTGATATCATTATTGATTTTACTTGATTTTATCACTTGTTTTATTTTATTTATTTTTTAAGCAAGCCTAATCTGCATCCACATGATTTTATCTTTGATCTTAGTCGATATTATTATTGATTTTATTTGATTTTATCACTTGTTTTATTTTGATCTTTGCTTTATTACACTTTGTAGCACTTTGAGATTTTTATTAATGAAAAGTGCATTATAAATGGAATTCATTATTATTATTATTATTATTGGCCATGCCCATGTGGTGTCGTTCTATACCCATGGGCATAGAACGGTACCAGAAGGGCATTGTCATGGGCACCAGAAGGAACGAGATGGGCACAAGCCACTCACATAGGTATTCACATTATAAAGTATTGGTCGTGCCCATGTGGGACCGTTCTATACTCATGGGCATAGAACGGTACGAGACGGGCACGGTCAATACTTTGTGATATTGAAATACTAATGTGATTTGATAAAACTCCCTCCCTACTTAGGGAAACTATGCATCCTCGCGGAGCTCACATTTTCAGATCCGGCTCGCCGAGACCTTTCCGACAGTGTATGGCTTGTCTTAGTACGACCTTCCTACGCGAAGTTATGGGCAAAAATGCACTGACTTTATGACCTTGTCATTTTGGAAGGCCTCTTGACCCATTTAGGAACCTTGCAAAGAGCTGAAACTCATAGGTCCTGATAAGCGTATCACCCTGACTGCGTCCTGTGTGTTTGGGGTCAATACACATTTTCCTTGACCTTTTGACCTTTTTACTTTGGAAGGCTCTTGGCCCTCTTAGAAAAAACAGTGCGGTCTCTGAAGGCCTTAATTTATAAATGTTTATATCTTCCTCCAGAAACAATCAAACTACTCCATGGTTAGTGTTAACCCTACTCCTACTAACCCATCACCTAGGAGTCCTTCTCTATCCCTGAAAATATTTCTGTCCCTAGCTGCTTTCCACGAAGAATTACGGCCATCTATATATTGGCCTGACCTTATGACCTTTTCACTTTTGATAGACCTAGACCGCCTTAGGAACCTCGTAAAGGGCTGAAACTCACAGGTACTGATCAACGTATCACCTTGACTGCATTCTATGTGTTTGGGGTCAATACGTTTTTTCCTTGACCTTTTGACCTTTTTTATTTAGAGACACCTAGACCCCCTTAGGAAGGTAGCAAAGGGTTGAAACAGGTCTCTTTGAATTGCCCTTTAGTATACCTTTCGAACGGTATATAACCCATATTTGTACGACCTTCCTACGCGACGCCGTGGACCACATAATTCACATTGCTATTTCCATTTTGCAAAGTATTGACCATGCCCATTTCGTGCCTTTCCATGCCCATGGCCATGCCCCTCTGGTACCGTTCTATGCACATGGGCATAGAGCGGTACAAAAGGGGCACGGTCATGGACACCAGAAGGCACGAGACGGGCACGAGCCATTCACATAGGTATTCACATCATAAAGTATTGGCCGTGCCCATGTGGTCCCCCTTAGGATTACATTGTGATGTATTGGCCGTACCCCTTATGGCTGACTTTCCCCTTAGGGGTACATTGTTACGTATGGGCCATACCCCTTATGGTTGACTTGTGCCCTTTAGGGTTACATTACAACATAAATTACTATGTCCCAAGGATCCCCGAAACACAAATTTTACCATCAAAACAGATAACCACACATAGTTTTACATCCCAAACCCAACCGTCTTTGTCCCATTGTTCAACGAGGCTCCTGAAAAAAGTTGGCCCTGTAGTGGTCCCAGGCCCTTGGATCTGACATATGTTAAACAGGGCCCCGAGACGTGAAGATCCATGTAGGTTTGGTGGACATCGGACCGACGGTTCAAAAAATATCAACCCTAGATTTTTAGGCCTTTTCCATCATTTGGGTGGCCGCTACAGGGGACCTAGGGGTCTGAGGTGCACAGTACCATCACACGCGTTTGGCTTGAGCTAGAGAACAACATACTCAAATATCAGCCTCCTAGCACCTTTCTAAAAATATGAATTGGGATTGTCATCTGACCCTTGCAAAACACTCTGTCGGAATTTGAACCTTACCTCATTCGTGACCAAGGTTGGAATCATGAAAAAACAGTCATGAAAAAAATGACAAGATGGATGTGTTCTGCCCTCCTCCCAATGTTGACGCTGTAAGAGGGGGTGAAGAGCCGACACAGGAGACAGGCTGCAGAACTTCACCTTTTAATCACATCTTACTAAACTGGCGGGAACCCGCCCAACACTGCTTTATATACCCACATAACATCCGGTCCTCTGGACCTTTCACAATAAAAGCATCCTGTAATACATTCGGTCCACTGGGTGTGAGTAGAGCCCCCTAGTGGTCCACCACACACGCCCCCCCAGAACACCCAGTAAGGTCCATCACTAGTCCCGCATTTTAGGTTTGATCAAACGACCAGAACGGCTGAACCTGGGCCCTGCAGAACCAGTCTGATGAAGTGGAGGGCTACGAGGAGGGTCTGCAGAAGATTCGGGCTCCAATGGACGTTGAGAGTTTCCGGAAGAAGGACCGCCGTCCGTTAATAATGTGGATGGAGGTCTGCCTCTGCGAGGAGCTTGGGCCGTAACAACCTGATCATCTGACATAACATGAGCTGGTTTAAGCCTATCAATACAGACAGTCTCAGTACGACCCCCTAAATCCAAAATGAAATGTTTCGGACCCGGTTGAAGAACTCGAAACGGTCCATCATACAAAGGCTGTAGTGGTGTCCTGTGTGCATTGTGTTTGACAAAAACAAATTTAGAGGACTCCAGACTCTTAGGGACAAATGACTGCGGTAAATAATGGTGTACCGGACCGGGGACACGAAAAGGGGCCTCCTGGGTGAAAGATGGAGCAACGGTGGAGGGAACTGTGGTGAGGGTACCTCAGGTAAAAACTCACCGGGGACGCGCACAGGCTGACCGTAAACCATTTCAGCCGGGGAAGAGCTCAGGTCTTCTTTGGTTGCGGTACGCAACCCCAACAAAACCCAGGGAAGGCGGTCAATCCAGTTGTCACCGGTCAATGCAGCACGAAGTGCAGCTTTCAATGACCTGTGAAACCGTTCACACAAACCATTAGCTTGGGGGTTGTAAGCGGTGGTCCTGTGAACGTTAGTCCCCAGACCCTTGGCCATGGTAGACCAAAGCTCCGAAACAAACTGCGGGCCCCTGTCCGATGTAATGTCTGAAGGGGGGCCGAAACGTGCAACCCAGGTAGACAAAAAGGCCCGGGCCACCACTGCAGATGTTGTGGACGTCAGAGGAACCACCTCTGGCCACCTGGTGGTACGGTCTATCATAGTCAGCAGATGAGTAAAACCCTGTGATGGAGGCAGAGGGCCTACTAGGTCTACGTGCACATGATCAAACCGCCGACTTGGGATGGGGAAAGGTTCCAACGGTGCTTTGGTGTGTCTGTTAACCTTAGCATGCTGGCATGGGACACACCATTGCACTAAAACCATAGATATACGGAAGGATCTGTGTTCGGATATTCCCGGAAATGGCCCGCAATGATCCTTAAAAAATCCCAAAATCTGGATACTTATCTTCGGCAGATCCAAAATAAATGTGGCTGTTATTTGTCAAGGGCCTGCCAAAGATAAGTATCCGGATTTTGAGATCTTGGGATTTTTTAAGGATCATTGCGGTCCATTTCTGGGAATATCCGGAAATATAAGTATAAGTATATGTAAAGTATACGGAGATATACTACATCAGATCTTACCGTATATCTATGGTTTTAGTGCAGTGCACGCTGCTGCCCACTCCTTAACCGCTTTACGCAGACCGGGCCAAACAAACTTTGAGCTGACCAGTTTCACAGAGGCTCTAACACCTGGGTGGGAAAGGGAATGTAAGGAGTCAAAAACGCGGCGTCGCCATGAAGCTGGAACCAGGGGGCGGGGCCTGCCTGTAGATACGTCACAGAGCAGGAGAGGACCTCCGTCATTCACCTGCCTTTCCTCCAACTCGAGGCCTGTGGGGCCGGACTGGAGCTCGAGTATTTCTGCATCGCTACGTTGGTCCGCAGCCATAGCAGAAAAATCGATGCCAACGTACACGGGAGCGATCAGCACCCGGGAGAGACAGTCAGCCACCACATTGGATTTTCCAGCCACATGCTGAATGTCTGTAGTAAATTCAGACACCGCTGCGAGGTGGCGTTGCTGGCGAGCAGACCAGGGGTCAGAAATTTTTGACATAGCAAACACCAGGGGTTTGTGGTCAACGTATGCAGTGAACTGGCGGCCTTCCAGGAAAAACCTGAAATGGCGTGTAGC
>JBBPBX010072577.1:0-18033 GCA_038048925.1 Garcialebias charrua
TTCTAAAAGCCCCCAAATCGATTTATTATTATTATTATTTTATTTTTTCCCATTAAAACCTAGCCTGGTTAAAACCAGACCCTTGTCCTTCACTTCGCTTCGTACTAGGGTCTGGACTTTCTCCATTGAGAAACGATTCTTGCTGGAGGCGTGGCCTCTGCCTGAGGAACAAAACCATTGGATCTTAGAAAAATTTTGAACAGGGAAAGCATTCTGCTCCCTCCCCCTCTGTGCTCTGCCGAACTTGACATCTGCTCCGCCTCCTGCTGAATTTTCTCTCGCTGCCTGCATATTCTGTGTTTATAACGTTTGAAAAAAATTAAATAAAACCATGTAGCGCTGGTCCAGAAGACCAGAAAATATGCAGGGACTCGGGCAGCAACGTAAAACCCTATTTTAATTCTCTCGTGACAACCTCAGTCATTTCCTTATTCTTTGCACCGCAGCGGAGAGAGAGGAGGAGGAGGGAGCGATCACTTGACTTTTGGCAAAAAAACAAAATAAAACTCCAGATAAGAGATTAAGAAGGGGAATTTAACACATTTGTGTCAAATATAAAACAGTCCTGCATCGCTTTGAATGAGAACATGCGGCTGCTCGCTGGCTCTGGCTGCGCGCTGGGACAGGTGGCACTCAGCGGAGAGGAGGAGGGAGCGATAACTTGACTTTTGGCCAAAAAAAACAAAAGAAAACTCCAGATAAGGGATTAAGAAGGGGAAATTAATACATTTGTGTCACATATAAAACAGTCCTGCATCGCTTTGCATCGCTTTGAATGAGAACATGCGAATGCTCGCTGGCTGCGCTGGGACAGGTGGGGGCGTGGGTTAGGGGCCAAAAACTCCGCCCCTTCTGTTCTCTGATTGGTCCGGTCAAAAATCTACCGGAGAAATCGTTGTCTATGGGAGAAGTCCCAGACTGAGCAGTGAAGGGAAATGAGAATTGAGCGGAGCTGCGTAGGAATGGTGAGGGCCAGGCTAATTAAAACCCAAAAGATAAAGAAAATAAAACCATATCTCATAGTACCGGTATGTGAAAGAATACATAAAATGAAAGGTGGCAGAAAGAAGAAGAAATCTTATTTTATCTGCCTCTTTTTTCAAAAACAAAACAAGTTCAAACAATCAATTCAAACAATAATCTTCTATAAGTACCAGAGCAAAAAGCTAACCTAATACTGGTTATTTAAGTTACAGAATTTAATGCATTCCTGTATTATTTGTTCCTATTTTTGGTATAAATATCAAACGATGCAAAAAAATTGATACAATAAGGAACCTAAAATTATTGTTTTAAATAAATGTTCTATTTGTTTACATTGTTGTTTATTCTTTTCAGCTTGTCAGTTACAAAACTGAAACTAAATTAATTACCATTTTAATAGAAAAATTGTTTCTGAATCAAAAATCGTTTCTGAATCGAAAAATTTATTTTGAATCGAATCGTGACACCAAAAATGGGAATCAAATCGATTCTCCAGACACTGAGAGATTCGCACCCTTAATAAGCAGTTATTAACAAACATCCCAAATATTGAAAAACAAATGAAGCTGGCAGTTTCTTTTAATGTAACTGCGGATCTTTGAATGTCTTCCTGTGAACAGAAGTGTAAGATTGGTCTATCTTTTGTACAATTTGCGCTGCACCTCCACTCGTGATAATGATTGTATTTATTTGTGTATAATGCAAAAAATTGAAACCCAAAAATCAATACACGCCAGTAAATTCCCACCACACAAAATATGTATAAGAAAATGGTGACTTACACAAAGCTATGCTAAGCTGGGCTAAGGGAAGCTAGGCAAAGCTAAGCGCTACCTGGTGACTTTACCACCTGACACCCTCAGTTTGACTGTCTGCAAAATTGTCTTCTCATTCTAAATGCTTGTTGACAACACATGTTGTTAAAATAATTTAAAATATATCTGATACCACAATCATCATATGACCATTTTATATGTCTACAGATAACAAAAGCTGAAAAATCCTGAAGTCTGTATGAAATTAGAGGTAGTAGCATTATACACAAGATATAGAATAAATACTGTAAGGCTCTCAGTCAAAGAGCTCATGATGTCCTATAACATGTCTCTGAATTACACAAACCTCCAATATATTTAAACACTTTATAATCCTTCTTCACATGAGTAAAATCCACTTTAATTAAAAAGAAATATTATCTTTGTACACCCACTTCTGCTGCAGCTGTGGACAATGAGATTTTGTTAATTTCCCCCCAGAACTGCATGTTATTAACTTTAGATTGTGTAATGATGAGTTGGAGACTCGTGACTTAAATATAGAGAAAGGGCGTCTTTTAAAATTTAATGAACTTCATATTGAAGTGTATGAGTTGATATTAGTTGGGAACATTTATGTTTTATAACCAGATTTTTTTTAAGCACAAATAACATTTTTAAAGCTTTGTGCAAATTGTTAAACTTTCCAGCTAGCAGAGTTATTTAGAGTAACATAACAAAATACATCAAATTAGTAAAAGCATCATAAGTTTAGAAATAAACAGAATTGTAACTATTTTGGTCAAACCAAAAAATAAAAACCCCCACAGTATTTCACGTACCACCGCAAGATATCATGCTAAGAGTACTGTAAGTGCTGTGAATGACACCGCTACCACCACATCAAAGTTTAGCTCAGTACCTTTAAAACAGAGTTATATTAATTTTTGTGAGGGTTAATGCCAATTAATTGTGGTGGTCATCTTTGATTGAATCTGCTTTAGACAGAACTCTAATGATTTTTTCCCCCTTAAGTTTCATTAAACTCTCAAATTTTGTTTGAGATCTCCAGCTGCTTGCACATGTTGGGTTAAAAGTTATGAACAGAATCGGTGACAAAGGGCAACCTTGGCAGAGTCCAACTCTCACCGGAAACGAGCCTGACTTACTGCCAGCGATGCGGACCAAGCTCTGACACCGGTCGTACAGGGACCTAACAGCCCTTATCAAAGGGCCTGGTACCCCATACTCCCGGAGTACCCCCCACAGAACCCCCCGAGGGACGCGGTCGAATGCCTTCTCCAAGTCCACAAAGCACATGTAAACTGGTTGGGCAAACTCCCACGCACCCTCCAGGACCCTGTTGAGGGTGTAGAGCTGGTCCAGTGTTCCACGACCAGCACGAAAACCACACTGCTCCTCCTGAATCCGAGGTTCGACTATCCGACGGACCCTCCTCTCCAGAACCCCTGAATAGACCTTACCAGGGAGGCTTAAGAGTGTGATCCCCTATAGTTGGAACACACCCTACGGTCCCCCTTTTTGAATAGGGGAACCACCACCCCAGTCTGCCAATCCAAGGGAACTGCCCCCGATGTCCACGCGATATTGCAGAGTCGCGTAAGCCAACACAACCCCACAACATCCAGAGCCCTAAGGAACTCAGGGCGAATCTCATCCACCCCTGGAGCCCTGCCACCGCGGAGCTTTTTAACCACCTCGGTGACCTCAGCTCCAGAGATTGGAGAGCCCGACCCAAAGTCCCCAGGCTCCGCTTCCTCAGTGGAAGACGTGCCAGTAGGATTGAGGAGGTCTTCGAAGTACTCCGCCCACCGACTCACAACATCCCGAGTTGAGGTCAACAGCACGCCATCCCCACCATAAATGGTGTTGGTCGCGTACCGCTTTCCCCCCCTGAGACGCCGGATGGTGGACCAGAATCGCCTCGAAGCCGTACGGAAGTCATTCTCCATGGCCTCTCCGAACTCCTCCCACGCCCGAGTTTTTGCCTCAGCAACCACCCGAGCCGCATGCCGCTTGGACTGCCGGTACCTATCTGCTGCTTCCGGGGTCCCACAGGCCAAAAAGGCCCAATAGGACTCCTTCTTCAGCTTGACAGCATCCCTCACCGCCGGTGTCCACCACCGGGTTCGAGG
This sequence comes from Garcialebias charrua, assembly GCA_038048925.1. Classification (NCBI taxonomy): domain Eukaryota; kingdom Metazoa; phylum Chordata; class Actinopteri; order Cyprinodontiformes; family Rivulidae; genus Garcialebias; species Garcialebias charrua. Next base: position 3,896 of record JBBPBX010072577.1, read on the forward strand.
GTTGCCACCACGACAGGCACCAACAACCTTGCGGCCACAACTCCGATAAGCTGCCTCGACAATAGAGGCGCAGAACATGGCCCACTCGGGCTCAATGTCCCCCGCCTCCCTCGGAACGTGTTCAAAGCTCTCCCGGAGGTGGGAGTTAAAGCTCCGTCTTACGGGAGACTCTTCATGCCCCTAGTAGGGTCACCCAAGGCAGACAGGTCCTAGGTGAGGGACCAGACAAAGTGCAGCCCAAAGACCCCTTATGATGAGTCAAATCACTGGAAACAATGTTCCCTCGCCCGGACGCGGGTCACTGGGGCCCCACTCTGGAACCTTTTTTTAAAACCTTAAGACTTACACAGACTGTAAACTAAATGACTCAAATAATGTCACTTTTCATTTATATCAATTTTTACTTTTAGATAACAATTTAATTTAGTAATCCTAGCCTTATGATTTTGTTGTTTTAAACTAACAGTGGCATTTCTGTCCAAAGCAAACCAGTCATTATTAAAACACGTTTTTGCATTACTCTGAAAGCTATAAGTTGTGCTTTGTAATGTAATTAATGGAGGGACTATGGACCAAATAACAAAACAACGATAGTCTGATGAAGTTTTAACAGTCAAATATTTTGTGAAATGGTTGAGAAAAAAAATTAATAGATAACTGTGGAATATTTTATATCTATTCTATTCAATGTAAAGTCCATATATTTTAATAATATAATAAACAAGCAGCTAAAGTAGGTAAAATATAAAATCCCCTCTATCTCTCCTCCGTTTAAGTCAGAAGATTTAGGCCGAATATCTTTTAATATTTTGATACAGAAAGAAAACATGAAAATAGTGGTCGTCTCAGCTGATTACTGTCAGGATCTATTTTACCCAACCTACAAAATAATTCCTAAAACTCTTACCTCATCTTGTTGTGAATCCTCCTCGTCTTTATCTTTGTCCTGAGTCACTGCCTCGGCGCCTCTCACTTCTTCCTGTATCCTGCTGTCCGGTTCCCCCACACTTATGGGCCACCCGTCATTATCAGCCGTTGATGACATTTTAGACCCATTAAAAAACGTTGTCACTTTTGGTAGTGTAGAAACATAAGTTTTGGTCTTTTCACGCTTTTTACTTTTAATGCTTTTTACATTTTTCCGCTTCATCTTTTTTCTTCTCCTCTGTCTTCCCGCTTCCTGCTCAAGCATACAGCACTTCCTGGATTTTTGGGTGATGTCATGATGGAATAGTCTATTTTAGTAGGGGGGTACAGAAATCAACCGTATATTGTATTGCGTTTTTAATGACCGTTTTCATCGTAACTATAATTTTTTTAATGATAAACGTACATTAACAAGCAGGAGCAATGTTAGGGATGTAGGTGACTGGCCGGGGCGGGGCCCCTGCTGATTGGGGGCCCCAGGCAACAGCCTATTTTGCCTTAATGGTACATCCGCGTCTGGGGTCGAGCAGGAGGGCGGCCGCGTCTAGGAACCTGAGCCGGCAACACCTCTTCATCAGCCAACACATAGGCTGGCTTCAGGCGGTCCACTGTAACCAGCTCTCTACGCCCACCCATGTCTAAAACAAAACTTAGCACTTTGAGATTTTTATTAATGAAAAGTGCATTATAAATGGAATTCATTATTACTATTATTATTAAAACTTTTCGCGCCCCTTTCGAGCACCCGAAACGGCCCGTCATACGGAGGCTGGAGGGGCGAACGGTGGGCGTCACGTCGCACAAAAACAAAACGGGCAGACTGGAGTGCTGTGGGCACAAACGCCTGCGGGAAACAATGGTGCACAGGACCCGGAACCAAAAGACTACTCTGCGAATAGGGGTCCACCGCTTCGGGGAACCGTGGAGCGGCAGCGTCTAACAAAAACTCCCCTGGGATTCGTAAAGGCTGACCAAAAACCAACTCGGCTGATGAAGCGTTGAGGTCCTCCTTAGGAGCTGATCGCAACCCAAGCAGCACCCACGGCAAACGCTCCACCCAGCCAACGTCTGTTAGCGCAGCACGTAACGCCGCCTTAAGAGACCGATGGAAACGTTCAACCAACCCGTTAGCCTGAGGGTGGTAGGCGGTAGTGCGATGCACCTGCACCCCCAAGGAGCGCGCCATCTCGGACCAGAGCCCTGAAATAAACTGGGGACCTCTGTCTGAAGTGATGTCCGAGGGCACACCAAAACGGGCAACCCAAGTGGAGAGGAACGCACCAGCCACGTCGGAGGTAGTTGTGGAAGAAAGAGGAACGACCTCCGGCCACCTGGTTGTGCGGTCGACCACTGTAAGCAGGTGTGTGAAACCCCGTGATGGGGGCAGGGGACCAACTAAGTCCACATGCACGTGGTCAAAACGCTTGGCTGGAATGGGAAATGGTTCCAGTGGTGCCTTAGTGTGCCGGTGCACCTTGGCACGCTGACAAGCCACGCAAGCCGCTGCCCAACTCCTCACCTCTCTGCGTAAACCAGGCCACACAAAACGTGCGCTGACTAGTTTCACAGACGCGCGCACACCTGGGTGCGAGAGAGAGTGAACAGAGTCAAAAATGCGGCGGCGCCAACCTGATGGAACCACTGGGCGTGTCCGGCCTGTGGAAACGTCACACAGGATCAAAGGACCGCCCTCTCCCAATTTGACCTCCTCTAGCTTAAGCCCTGAAACGCCGGCACGAAGGGCAGTTATATCAGCGTCTCCCGGTTGGTCAGCGGCCATGGCAGAAAAATCTACCCCGAGGAGCACAGGACAAACGAGCACCCGTGACAGACAGTCTGCCACTGAGTTGGATTTTCCAGCCACATGGTGGACGTCCGTTGTAAACTCTGAAATGGCTGCCAAGTGCCATTCTGCCACTGAGTTGGATTTTCCAGCCACATGGTGGACGTCCGTTGTAAACTCTGAAATGGCTGCCAAGTGCCATTGCTGACGCGCTGACCAGGGCTCCGAAACTTTAGACATTGCAAACGTGAGTGGTTTGTGGTCCACATAAGCCGTAAACGAACGACCCTCCAGCAAAAAACGAAAATGCCGTGTAGCTAAGAATAGCGCCAACAACTCGCGGTCAAAAACGCTGTACTTGCGCTCGCAGTCCCGCAATTTACGGCTGAAAAATGCCAACGGCTGCCATGCGTCGCCAACGCGTTGCTCTACAACGGCCCCCACAGCTATATCTGAAGCATCAGTTGTCAGCGCAATCGGGGCCTCTGAATCTGGATGGGCTAGGAGTGCCGCGCTAGCTAACGCGGACTTAGCACCATCAAAAGCAGTGATCCGGTCCGGGGTCCAAACCACTGTGTCAGTCGGCTTTCTTGAGCGCAGGGCCTCGTAGAGAGGCTGCAGGAGATGGGCTGCATTGGGAATGAACCTGTTGTAAAAGTTCACCATGCCCAAAAACTCCTGCAACTTTTTAACCACCAGAGGACGTGGGAACTCTGCCACCGCCTGCACCTTGGCAGGCAATGGAACTGCACCCTGCGCGGAAATTCGATGACCTAAAAAATCGATCACCGGTAAACCAAACTGGCACTTAACCGGATTAATGATCAAGCCATGTGCATCCAAGCGCTGAAAATTTTCTTTCAGGTGCAACAGGTGCTCCTCGGTTGACGAGCTGGCCACCAAAATGTCGTCCAGATAGACAAACACAAAATCGAGGCCACGTAACACGGAGTCCATCAGCCTTTGAAAAGTCTGTGCTGCCCCCTTTAGTCCAAACGGCATGCGGAGGAACTCAAAAAGCCCAAAGGGGGTGATTACTGCAGTTTTAGGTACATCGCTGGACTGCACTGGGACTTGATGGTAGCCGCGCACCAGATCCACCTTAGAAAAAATGGAAGCACCCGACAACCGAACAGAAAAGTCCTGAATGTGCGGAATGGGGTAGCGATCAGGCGTCGTCACGTTATTTAAACGGCGAAAATCGCCACATGGGCGCCACGACCCGTCTGCTTTTGGTACCATGTGAAGGGGGGAGGCCCACGGGCTGTTAGAGCGTCTAACAATACCCAACCTCTCCATGGTACCAAACTCCTCTTTAGCGATGGCCAGTTTAACAGCGTCGAGGCGGCGTGCACGTGCGAAAACGGGCGGTCCCGTAGTAGGGATGAAATGCTCGACCCCGTGTTTAGTTTCTGAAGAGGAAAAAGCAGGTGTAGTTAAAGAGGGGAATTCTGCCAACAAACCTTGAAAAACATCTCCTGAAACTAAAACATTAGCATGAGTTAGCGGCCCAGCCCCCCCAGACACACATGGGAAAGTTGCAAAAGTTACAGCGTCAATAAGTCTGCGGTTAGCAACATCTACTAACAGTCCATGAGCACATAAAAAATCTGCACCGATAATAGGAACAGTCACTGAGGCAACAACAAAATCCCACTCAAACTCACGACCATGGAAAGAAACTGTTGCCCGTCTAGTGCCAAAAGTTCCAATGGGAGAACCGTTAGCAGCAGTTAGCAGTGGGCCACTGCCTCGGCCTGCTAATTCAGGTCCAACAGGGTGGACCAAACTCTTCTGGGAACCAGAGTCAACCAGAAAACGACGTCCTGACAGGGAGTCTGTGACGAAGAGCAGCTCACCTCGCTCGCCAGCGCCCACAGCTGCTACTGAGCGCCGGCTTCCTCGTTTCCCGACACCCATGTGCATGGTGGAATGCAGCGCTTAGCCTTGTTGCCGAACCTCCGGTGGTAGAAACAAAGGGAGCTCCCCCGCCGAGTTCGCGCGCCAACAGCTGAAACCGCCGCTGGCTCCTCCATCTCCGTCTGCTCCGGCTCCACCGATGTACTCTGCACCGCAAACCGTCTGGTAGTCAGCAGGGCCCAGTCTGCCTCCTCCGCCAAACCCCGGTAATCACCGGTAGTTAAACAAGGGGAATTGGCCAAAGTAGCCCTCACTTGCGACGGAAGCTGGCGCAGGAAAATGTGAGGGAAAAGGAAACCCCCATCGTCTGAACCAAGTAGCGACAGCATTTTGTCCATCATGTTCACAGCCGTGCCGTCACCCAAACCAGGCAGGGAAAGCAGTTTATCAGCCCTCTCAGTTGAAGTCAAAGTGTACCTTCGAAGCAGAAACTCTTTGAGGGCGCCATATTTGCCCACGTGTGGCGGGTCGCGCAGCAGCGGCATGGCTTTGCGGGTTGACTGCATATCCAGAGCTGACACGACCAAGAAGTACCTGGTTTCATCTGCGTTCACGCCTCGGAGGCGAAAGAGTGCCTCGATGTGCTGGAACCACGAAACCGGGTCACTCTGCCAGAACTCCGGGAGCTTAACACTCGCTGCGGGAGCAAAGTCGGCTGGGTTCGGCTGCAACAGCTGGGCAGACGTCGCGGCGGCGGGGTCCGACGAAGAAACAACATCCTCGTTTGGTTCTGACATATTTCACGCGGGGTCACCACTGTAGCGTGTGAAGAATGAGAAACAAACTGATCTGCAAGCAGTTGCCTTTAATCCTTCGAGCGTCAAAACCAGAAAACAGAATGAATGAATTTACACACGAACACTTCTTCTTCACCTGGTAAAACCTGGGGAGCACCTCGCTGGCTCCTCCTACTGGGTGAGAGAGAGATGAGGCCATATACCTCACCAACACACCACACCGTAACTCTTTTTTCCCTTCATTATGGCTTCCAAACGTATGTGTTTTTTGATAATTATGTAGGGTACTGTGTTAGGATAGGCTAAGTGCTTGGTAATACAGTACTGTACATGTATATGGTGCAGTATGTACGTATATTTCGACTTACGTCGAAAATCGGTTTACGACGCCACGTAGGAATGGATCTACGTCGTAAGTCGAGGACTACCTGTACCATAATTGCCAGTCTATAGGCCGCTACTTTTTTCACAGACTTTAAACCCCACAGCTTATACAATGCCGTGGCTAATTTATGGATTTTTTTTTATGGACTAAAATGCTTCCTGTACTTATTTATTTATTTATTTAAAAAAAAAAAAAAAAAAAAAATCCCCAAAAACTCAGTGCACCACAAAAAGCCAAAAGGTTACATTTTGTGATCTTGGGTGTTGTTGTGTGTTCTCAGCTTGACTAGCTGATGTCCTCATCTGTTTTTCCACATCTGTGATTGTTTCCTAATAAGAATTCATTTATTCAGTCTTTCCCAGAAAAGCAGACGAGACTCGACTAAATCGGACCTCGTTCTAGAACGGCATGAATTTGCATATTGTATGTCAAGTGTTCCTGTTTCTGAGCTTCCATCTAAAATTCACTAAACTAGGTACTCATGTGGCATCTGTTCAGTGAGTGTGTTTGCTGAAATGTGTTTCCTACTTGATTCACCATTTGGTGGCTTATTAGAAATGAAACTGAGCAAAAGTCATATTAAAGAAGCAACAAAAATAAAACGTTATTTTCCATTCTTATAAAAACTATCAGCAAAGGTAGGTTTAAGAGGCAGAGTGGCAGGAAGCTGTGTTTCCACTAACCTTGATGCTTGCCTACATAAACCTTGAATCCATCTGTCATTTTCATTTACACGCTTCCTCGTTTCAATGATCAAACCTCTGACAGCATGTCAGCTGTTATTTACATCTACTTCTACTTGTGGTCTTCAGCAAGAGGTCTACATAAACATTTCTTCACTCTCACACCTCAAAATGAAGTTAATGTGATTTAAAAAATATACATTATTTTTTATCATCTGCTACCTGGGTTTGTTTGTCAGTTGGCAAAATACAGTATAAACAACTGGTTTGATTTTAACAAAACTTTACAGATTAAATTTGGGAGTCATCCTGAAGGTATTTTGCCACAGTTACTTGACCATAGCAACCACAAAAAATGGCTATACATGTATTTATTTAATTTTTGTTGCTGAGTCATCTCCTTTACAAATCCAAAGTGCAAATTGATCGGGCAAAATCTTTATTTAAAATTCTAGCACTGCACGAATGCTACAGTAATTCTATAGAGACTCGTCCTCATTGTGCGTTACAGTGGTAAACATATTTAATGAAAAGTAAACTTTACTCCAATAGTGCCGAGTTACAGACACTTCTGAGAGTTAACCTTTGAGTAATTAGAAATTGAAGCTGTTAAGTCATTTTCTAAAATCGTCACCATTGCAGGAAAATGCCTAAATCGGTTTGTGTTGCAACAGCGTTTCCCATTTAAGAGCAACACTTAATTTTCTTTGCAGGAAAATGAGCACAAGTACAGTAATAGCACATGTGTTGTCAGGAAGGCTATCTATTGTCATATTTAAATTGTGCTGCTGATCATCTGACTGACTGCACAGTTTAATAAAAGCAGTTCACCCATCACACATATTCCATATTACCGTAATTTCCGCCTTTTAAGTCGCTCCGCCCCATAAGTTGCTTAGTCCAATATGTCCAATAAATTGGAAAAATCCATGAATATGTTGCTTCGCCCCATAAGCCGCATCTATTATGCGTCACCGCTGACACGTCGCGTATGTTACGTGTCACCCCTGACAACCCGAAATGTGGGCCGATGTTTTGCCCTGCTGCAAATGTCTGCCACAGGAGCGTGCACGGAAGGACTTTAACAAGATTAACACGGTAAAAACAATTGTTTGTTTGCTGAAAATTATAGCAAAGATGTGTCTTAGCTTAACTTTTCCTTAATAAATGCACGTAATTGTCAAATCAGCTGGATTGAAAAAGTAGTTCCGCTATGTGCACCCGCGCGGGTGGGACTGATGCATTTCTTTAAAATTTAGCAAGATAAACACTTAAAAATATATATTTGTTTGCTGACATTATAGCAAAAGTGTTTCTGAGCTTGACCGTTCCTTAATAAATTCACGTAATGGTCAAATCTGCTGGATTTAAATTGTTTCGCTTTGTCGTCTTCCAAACGGTCGCGCGCGCTGCGAAAATAAATGATAAATAAATCGAATTTTAGCTCAAACATCTCCTAAAGCTAAATAGTTGTAAATGTCCATCCAGTGATTACTTTCTGTAAGTTTCATCAAAATCTGTTGTGTGGTTCTTGAGATATTTTGCTAACAGTCACTAGTTCAGACCTCCAGAGTTCAGGAGGCCGGGCTGCGACAGAGTGATTCCGAGCAGAGGAGGCTTTTTTCGGACACATGAGCTGGGAACGGTCGGTGGACCCTAGCGGCCGAAAGTGGTAATGCTCCATTTTTTTCGTCAGAATGAATGGAAACGGTCATACCTCAGCCAAAAATTGGTCTAAAAATATGGGAAAAAAATCCCTAAATATGTTGCTTCACCCCATAAGTCGCAGGACATGAAAATTAGTTTAAAAAAAAAACTGCAACTTATAGGCCGGAAAATACGGTAACCTAGTTTCTCCCTGAGTTGGGTCTGATTGGAAAAGCCAACAACTATTGATGCACATGTTTTTTTTTATTTTTATTGACTCCCACGTTTATTCCTCTGCCATATTCCATTTACAAAAACAAAATCAATAAAAATTGACAGCCTTCCTCTTCTCACATTATTTCTCTTTCTTTGCTCAAAATATATCCACACAATTTGACAGGTGAATACAGAACCTACTCAGTGATTTCTGATAGAAGATGAGGCTCACGGTTGCCACAGTAATGATGACGACGCCACAGAAACAAGAAGAGAAAAGCATGCAGGCCTCACAGACACTTGTGTTTACCTCAGCTCAGATCATTCAGCCCTTCAAGTGACGGTTTCTGTTGGAGTTAAATGTTTGTGACACACACTGGAAGCCATATCAAATGTCATCACAGGGGGGGAATGGTTTAAGCGCACACTGGCTTCTTCGGTTTTCATCATCTTTGCTTCTGACTTGTCTTTTCAATCTTCTTGGCACATCGGTGATGTCTCTCAGTTACAACCTGCATCAGCAGCGGCCTGTTCGGTTGTTCACCTGATTTTTAATGCTCGGTTGAGAGGAAGCCCAGAGGAAAGCACCGTGTTCACGTCTGAGCCTGCATGACAGACTCACCTTGTCTCGTGTGCTTTGTCCGGTGGTGGACAGCGTTGGAGGGGCAATAAAAAGTAGATCAGACGGGTTTCTCTCCTTGCAGGGATGAGCAGTCTGATTTTTCTTTGGAGATCCATCTCGGCACCAAAGCATCCAGGCAAGATGCCAAATAGTCAGGTGCACAGCGAGCAGTGGAGCAGAACGAAGCTCTGTCAGTTTGACTGGAGTTCATGCTTCTGACCGGGCTTCTTTCAACATGGGGCTCAAACTGTGTAGCTTTTTAGTTGTACTTTCCAGACCTAATTATTAGTTCCCTAAATGACAGCGTCTGCACCTCTGGTTGTAGGTTAAATGCTCTTTTTGTTGCTTTGTTTACTTTACAAACATATGGGTGCACTTTGGCACTGCAGACGTCACTCGTAGAGGAAAGATCCCAATACGGAGGATGTTACCCACGGGACTGCCAGTCTGACAGCTTGTTGGTTTTGCAAGCTGAGCCCAGAGGCTCATGGGAGGTGAAGAGTCTTTTTATGTATTTATTTTAAAAGTCTCCCACAGGCCCCATCATATGAAGAGTGATGCTATTTTTAAAATAAAGAGGTTATAAATTAACGCCAACCGAGGATTTCCCCTATATTTGCATAACTGAGGGGTAAAAAAAAAAAGATAAACTCAAATGGTTTGAGAATAGTTTTATTTTTACTGGTTTTAACTAGGGATGGGGCAGATCCGATCCAGTATCGGTATCGGTATCCGATACCAGCATAATTTAAGTATCGGATATCGGATCCAACCTGCCGATATTTCCGATCCAGCTTCAAGGAGCTTGTTTAGTGGTTAAGGGGAGTGGTTTTTGTTGTCTTTCCCATCATGCTTAGCAGTTTTTTTAGTTTTTCCAGCTGCACCATGAGTGAGGAGGACATGTGTGTGGTATAGACCTGCCTCTTGTGTGCTGTTAAAGTTTGTGGGTTTCTTGTTGTAAGGCTCAAGAGTGTCTTCATTGGGTGTATCTCACACAATGTTAAAATTAATAGTCTCAGTACAAAAATTTCTTTATACAGATTCATATACCTGAACAGTATCGGATCGGAAAAGTATCGGTATCGGTCGATACACAGTTTTTAAGTATCGGTATCGGATCGGAAGTGAGAAATGTGGATCGGTGCATCCCTAGTTTTAACCTTTGGTTTACAGTTTTTCCCCCCTCCTTTGTTTTGGTGTAATAAACATAAGTCAATAGATGAAGATCCTCCAGCAGCTTTGTAAAACATGTTAAAATTAAAGGTGGTGTGACACGATGTTGGAACATAGACATCTTTAGAAAGAGGAGCTGCTCAGCTTTGATTTTTTTTGTACACAGATGCTTCGAATAATTTATAAAAGTATTTTTAAATAAAATAGTTTTAATGATGTAACTCAGCAGTGCGTTGCAGTCAAACGCTGATGCATTTTTATGACGCAATGCCAAGAACGCACCTTGTAAATAACTATGGCAGAGAATATGTAAACCGAGGAATTAAGCAATTTAAGTGAAGATTTGAGTGATTTGTCTTCAGTTTGGGAAGCAGAAGTTAGTTCGAGTGATGAACAAGAAACAGCTGGTTATAATGTAGGTCTGTATCCGTATTTATTTTAGTCTTACCGTGCAGGGTGCGAGGGGGAGTCCGACATGTCAGATGAGCAAGGTTCCGAAGGTGAAGGAATGAAACCCGATCGTAGTCGTCTACAGAGCTGGCGATGTTAGAACACCCAAACGCGACACAACATATCGGCATTTTTCAAGTTATACAAAAGAAAATAGGCGATCTTGAAGACAATTACACTGCACGCTAATAGCAGCGGCAGACAACCGTGCTGGTCTCTACGTCACGACGTCGCATGCGTAAGTACCCGGATGTCCCATGACGAAACACGGCGCCAATTTCAAAATCACTTCTGAAACAAAATTTCATTGATTTATCATTTTGCTTGTAAAAACTAGCATAGTTGAATGATACAACATATATATGTTGTGCCACTTTATGCATAGTTCCAACATCATGTCACACCACCTTTAAACTCAATTAGCACCAGACAATTGTCTTTTATTTAAACATGAATTCATTTTAGGTCAAAACTTTTGACTCGTATTTATTCTGAATTGATTAGACTTTAATTTTTACTTCACAACTCTTTCAGTGTGATTCATCCGTCCGTTTTCTTCTGTTCACGTATCTCTTGTTGGGTCACGGAAGGAACAGCTCCAGAAAAGAAACCCAGATATTCAAAGACTTTCCAGTTCCTCCTGGAGGATCCCAAAGCATTCCAAGTCCAGAGAAGTTACGTAATCTCTCTAGCATGTGTTGGATCTTCTGTGGCGTCTCTTCCCATTAGGACGTGACTGGAAAACCTCCAGAGGGAGGCATCGTAATAAAATGGCTGAACCACCTTATCCTTTTGATTCAAAGGATCAGCAGCAAGCTCCTCACCTTATCTCTAAGGCTGGGTGGGGCCAACCACCCGGAAGCTCATTTCAGATGCTTGTATGGATCACATCCTTTTGGTGACTGTGAGGACTGGAATATTGACGGATAAACTGAGAGCTTTGTCTTACGCTCAGCTCTGACGAACCGGAACCACACCCTCATTACTGTGGTCGAAGCCATTCAGCCTAGCACCACGACCAAAACCCCCAAATCTTCTCTACTTGAGGGAAATACTATTCCTTGACACAGAGAGAGCAAAAGCATAGCAACAGATGTACTAACAGACATTTTGACCTATTTAAATTTTTTCAACAAATAATTTTGACATGAACAAAGTCAAAACCAAAATTTTGATGCATAAACGCCAAAAAAAAAAAAAGCGCTGCAATGGTAAATGGTAAATGGAGCTTATTTATATAGCGCTTTCTAGCCCCCTGTGAGGAGCCCCAAAGCGCTTTACAATACCAACCATCCACCCATTCATACACGCATTCATACACCGGTAGCGGCGACTGCCATGCAAGGCGCTTTCCAGTCCTACCGGGAGCAACTCGGGGTTAAGTGTCTTGCCCAGGGACACAACGACACATGGTGTGGGGAACCGGGATTCGAACCTCCAATCTTCCGATTGGGGGACAACTGCCATTACCACTACGCCACGGCCGCCCCAATGGGTACGTAGCTACTTGTGGGAAAGGAAACAGTTTGTACAAATGGATGATATGAAATCTGACCACAGCACTATTACATGCGGAGTTCCTCAAGGATCGGTGCTGGGACCAAAGTTATTTATCTTATATATAAATGATTTAGTAAAGGTGTCAGGACTCCTTAAATGCATTCTTTTTGCTGATGACACCACATTTTTTAGTTTTGGTAAAATATTGAACAGATTTTGGAATTAATGATGACTGAACTTGTCAAAATTCAGATTTGGTTTAGACTTAATAAATTATTGTTAAACTTGGATAAAACCAGTTATATGATATTTAGTAATAGAAATAAACGTATTGATGTTCCATTTCAAATTGAGGGCTCTGAGATTCATAGAGTTTATTAGGTAAAATTCTTGGGTGTCATCATTGATGACAAATTGTCATGGAAACAACATATAAGTTCTGTTAAAACAAAAATGTCTAAATCTATTGCGATATTTCATAGAGTCAGAGATTTATTGAATGACAAGGCACTGCATTTGTTTTATAATACATTTGTTGTTCCACATTTAATTTATTGTATTAGCATTTGGGGAAAGGCATGTAAATCAATTACAAAGCCTATTTTTAATTTGTAGAAAAGAGCTGTTAGAATTATCACTAGAAAGCATTACTATCATCCATCAAGTATATTATTTTATCAAATGAAATTGTTGAAGTTCTATGATTTGGTGGATTATAATATTTTGTTAGTTATGTACAGAGCTCAGAATAATACACTGCCTTCAAATATTCAGATGAATTTTGTTAAAATATTAAGTTGTTATAATCTTAAGGGGACAGATATGTTTGTGAAACCTCAGTTTAGAACTAGTTTAAAGGGAAGGTCTACCATAATTCAGGGAGTTGGGTTATGGAATGACTTGGAAACAGAAGTTAAAGAAGCTTAATCAATGGGTGTATTTAAAAAAATTGTTAAGGTTAAATTGTTAAAAACATATACAGTATATACAGTTTTTCTGGACTATAGGTCGCACCTTTATATAAGTCGCTTTGTCCAATTATTGTCAATAAATTGGAAAAATCCATAAACAGGTTGCACCTTTATATAAGTCGCATCTATTATGCGTCACCGCTACGCGACGCGTCAGCGCGTCATTTGCCCTGCTGAAAATGACGACCACAGAAGCATGCACGGAAGGACTTTTCACAAGATTAACACGGTAAAAACAATTATTTGTCTGCTGAAAATTATAGCAAACATGTGTCTTAGCTTAACCGTTCCTTAATAAATTCACGTAATGGTCAAATCTGCTGGATTAAAATTTTTTGCTTTGAAAAAGTAGGAAAGACAACGAAGCTAACCGCGACACATTTACGTCTATAAAACATCAATTTTATCTCAAATAACTCCAACAGCTAACGGTTTGTAAATGTACATCTAGTGATTACTTTCTGTAAGTTTGAAAAAAAAAAAAAATCTGCTGTGTGGTTTATGAGCTATTTGTTCAAACGTACAAGGAAAAATCAACAAAGCTATAAAACATCTAATTTCATCTCAAACATCTCATAAAGCTAATCAGTTGTAAATATCCATCTAGTAAGTTTGATCAAAATCTGTGGTTCTTGACCTATTTTGCTAACAAACACTGCGCTAACAGCGAAGTAGCTAGTTCATACCTCCAGAGCAGGAGGCCGAGCTGTGACAGAGTGAATCCGACCAGAGGAGGCTCTCGTCGAACACATGAGGTGGGAACAGTTAGTGTACCCTAGCGGACAAAGCTGGTACTGCACCCCTAGTGGCCGAAAGTTGTACTGCACCATTTTTGCCAAAATGGAAAAAAGGTCATATCTGAGCCAAAAATTGGTCTAAAAATATGGGGGGAAATCCATAAACAAGTCTCACCTCTCTATAAGTTGCAGCCTGGGCATGCAAATTAGGCAAAAGGGTGCAACTTATAGACTGGAAGATATGGTAAATGGAATTTAATGAGTAATTGCATGAGATAAAGGAAGTTAATTAAGTTGTTCATTTTGTTTTGGTATTTAAAAAATTGGTTGTTTGAATTGTTTGTTGGAGAATAAGGGACAGATATAATAAGATTGTTTTCTTCATCT